>JAQIWH010001516.1:0-30926 GCA_034695005.1 Cryptops parisi
CTTCATTTATGAAGGGAAAGAGAAAATCAAACATATACAATGCAGCACATGTCTGTAAAAAAAAAAAAATAAGCTAGAACATAAACTAGTACAAAAAAAAATATATAAAAACCACAATTTAGTAACAATATATATATATATATATATATATATATATATATATATATATATATATATAGTACAATCCGGCTATTCTGAACACTTTGAGACCAGTGTTGTTTGATAATAATAACCGGCTGATTACATTAAACAATGGAAATACAGTAAAACATTAAACAGTGTCTTGGGACTGACTGATAATGATAACAACAGCCGATTGATAACATTATCCGTGATTATAATAACCAGATTCCACTGTAATTAAAAAATATAAATTTATTGCAATTAAACTTTCGAGTGCAAAGAAGTAACATTTCAAACCGCAATTTTGTGCATTTAATAAAAAACCGTTTATAACTATTTACTATATTTTATTGACTATGTACAAAAAAACAGGCTTAAGCATTTCGTGATTTTAATTATAATGTACAACATAGATTACACCGTATTTTATACACATGTTGTTGTTATATTTGCTATAATTGGGATATTTTTGTACTTTTGTTTTTAAATGTAGTGTATTTTCTTTTTAGATGTTTGTGATTTACTGTATATATTTGTGATGTCTTATACTCATTGATGGTGCTTTTTTTATCAAATAAATAAATAAATAAATAAATAAATGAATAAATAAATAAATATCTTTTAAATACATATCCTTGGTGACACGCACTAATTTGTAACGCAACATTGTTGTTTGTTGCGCAAAATTTGTGCCGCTATGTATCATCAAAATGCAATACTTGTGATATCAATGCTATATTTTGTAATGGCTGAAGGAATTAGCTTTGATTATGGTTGAACTTTGATTATCAGTATCATTTTTGGCCCTAATCCGAATATATAGTTTGATATCTAACGTGTGTACAGGTGCAAATTAACACAAACCCATTGCAGTCTTTGATCCATAATAAATCGGACAAAACGGAATATATTTAAATTTTGCGTTTTCATAATATTGTATAGGGGGAAAAAAATTAATTAAATAATAAGTGCAAAAAAAAAATGTTAGCTATATTAATACAAAGCAAATTAGTTCCCCGGTTTGAGAGACACTTATTAATTTCAGCTCTCTTGATGAATGACTAGGATCAAGTCTAGTTTAACTTTTTTTGTATGTTGACAGTTTTTATATAATGCTCTAGTACAAAAAAGGTTATAGTTGTTTCGTTGTTGGTGTTTGTTTTTATGTCATGTCAGCATTCTTCACCAATTTGCGTAAGTTCAATAGAGAAAGAAAAAAATAGATGCAATAGTGTTGCAAGGGTAAAGTGCTTGCTACCATCGGAGCATAAATCATACAACATTACTTAATCATCAGGTGCGAAGCAGGTTGCATTAATCACTGTTGGCTGTGATTATCTGCTTTTAATCTGAGCAGTCACTTGGGCGGATGGGGAAATACAAGTTGCAAATTAAAATTGTCTTAACTGTGAAAGCTGTTAATTACAAACACTTCAAAGCGTTTGACCTGGGACGCAATCAATCATTTTTCTTGACTCAAAACGTTCATTTGAAAATAATTAGAATTCCATCCCAATTCATTATGGTGCAAAGAATGGCGCAAACTCCCAGCAGATTTCTCGAGAGTAATTTCAAAAGGTTATACCGTTGCTATTGTCGTTGGAGAAAATGAGAAACAGAAAATTTATCATTTTTCCTTTTGCTTTTGATTCATTCAACTTTAGACTTATTAGTAACTGTTTCATCAATAATCATACAAGTTTGATATTGTTATTTTAAAGCAATTTTTCGCTTTGGCGCTGTTAATTCATTCTTGGAAACTCGAACGTTAACTGAAAAAAAAAGCTCTAAACGAAAATTGATTTCTTATACTTGTAAGAAGGAATAGAAGTCAAATTTCCAATGTCCAGAAATTTGTATCAAAATTAAGTGAAAAGTGATTAAAAACACAAAAATAAATAAATAGGTAATAGCATAAACAATAGCATTATAACTATTTAGAGTGTCACAGCCAAGCGTCTCAATTTTATACTCGAAAAGCTAATATTAAGAAAATTCTAAGTTTTGATTATAATAGAACCTTGAAGGGGGGTCTTTCGGTGGTTTCTGTCCTTGGGTTCTAATTACTGCCCTCACTCATCGGGGTAATTGGAACATAAGAGGTACAAGTGCCTCACACATCGTAGGGGTGAGTTGCCCTCACAACTTTTTAATGGTCACAAAAAACTACTTTTGTTGACGGTTTCGATTTTCCCAAGCGCTTTTTTGTTTATTTCACATCTTTTCGATCGGATTAAAGTCAGATTCATCGGATTAAAGTCCGGAATATATCAGGGTCAGTCGAGGACGTTGACGATCTACTGTTTGAACCACTCGGTCACTACTTCTGCTCTACAAGCTTGTAAGTTTTCTTGTTGATAGATCGCTTGCTTATCAAGATTCAGTTTTTCTAAGTTCAAAATCAAGAACGTCACCACCAGTTTTATTTGATGTGTAAATGTTCACATTGACGCGCTCGTACACTGCACACGCTTACCAACACCCATAAAAGAAAGAATCCCCAATCATTATTTTAGTGAGAAACTTCACACCTTGTCTTGTGCGCACAAGATTGAATTCTTCTTCACCTTTATAACGATAAACTCACTCCATTGTATCCAAACGTGAAACAAAACATTGATTTATCTTTTCCAAGTTATCAATTCTTGAAGGTCCGACTGAGATGTTGTTAAGCCCACTTCAGACGACACTATCATTGTTTTCTGTTCGGATGGGTATTTAGTTTCGCTGCATGTAGCTAGAAGCGTAACGCATGAATATCCTTTAGTCCAGATCATAGTAGTTGACGATTTGGGACATTGGACGACCGTTGTCGTTAAATTTGAGATGTAGGAGAAAATATGTTTTAAGAATAATCGTTTTTCAACGCAGTTACATCAAGTGGAATAGTTAATTTCGGTTTTGCATTGCATTTTCGTGACTTTTTGTTTTCAACTTCATGTGTTCGATTCAAGAACTAGAACACAGCAGAATCAGCCTTTTTAAAACCAAATGCTACATGCATTTCCTTCAATTTTTCATTGCCCTAATCTGCTCTAAGATTTTCATTTTTCCATTCTTGATTAACTGTTTTGCTTTTTCTATATTTGATAATTTATTGTAAATTCGTTTGCATATTATATGCAAAATAAGTCACAATATATTTGTATCTCCTATCTTTCTAAACTTTTGAAATGAGAGGGAGTTCACACAAATTCATTTTCTTGTGGAAGTAATTTCATGCCAATTAAAACATTTACATCAAGTAAAAGCTTATTCGTTACTCTGTCCAACAATGTCCAAACAACGCAACGTCCGAGCACCTACTACCGATAATTTAGAAGTAACACTCAATGACATGTGGTTTCACACAATTTTCTGAACAGAAGCTGTAATTCGCCATCATTACACCGAAAATTGCTGCAATTTTAATTGTCTATATTTTTTATTTTAACCAACTCTAGAAAATTGAGATTACTGTACTAAACTCTTAGTATATCTCGACTTGAAGTCGTCGGGCATTTTTTGCTAAATCACCAAGCGTTTTTTTCATTGTCTACAATATCTGTCACTTGAGTTCATTTTTACATTAAAGTCAAATTTAGGTATTTCTATCAAAAGCTTTATTAGTTGAAGGTGCATTTAATTAGTGAGTCCGTCTTTTTTTTTTGAAGCAATATTAAATTACACGATTCCCATCCGGCGAATCTTTGGCGCTTGCACTTTGTGTAATTTATCGTTGAGTGTTCCCACAACAAACCAACTTTTTGAAGATGTAAACGAATTTTAGCTACCCCAAAGCCGTCGAGTTAGCAAACATTTCTCCATTTTGCTGTTTGCGTCCGATTTAATAGGTTCTTAAATCTCGTCGACTTTTCTGGCTGTCAGCGACCACAAAGGGTCCAGAAACACGTTTTAAGTCTCGCCAGTTGTTAAAGTAATCCAGTGAAACGATTGTGACAAGTTAGAGGGATCGTAAAGGTAGTTTTATTGTTGCCAGAAGAAGCATTAGATGCAGGTGTCATAATTCATAGCCGCAACGTTTTCAGCTAATAACACTCACCATTGTACAACCATAAATTCGCGCTTTATTCGAATTTTTACATCTTAATGCCTGCTGAGGTTGACTTTTAAATTTACCAACAAAAAAAAAGTTGTTTATTTCATTTAAAACCAATTTTTTTTTCGTGTGTGTGTGTGTGTGTTTCAACGAAACTTTTATGCAATTATTTTTACGTGTTTGGAGCTCTAACGAGGGAGCAATTTCTTTTCCCCCGGTTCAATTTTGCTCACAAATCAAATAACGCTGAACGAGTAAACTCGTCAAAGACTATTATCATCTGGTCGAAAAGTCCCATATAATAAGGTTTAGCCCCCTTCCCCCCTTTTTATTCTTCTTCTTTTCTCCTATTGACGTTGCAAGCAATTGGAAAAGCGAAATTCAATAATCCAACCACATCTTGGATTCTGTGTAAAGACATTAGCCCAACTTTGCATTCATCCTGTGGTTCATTGTGAGAAATCGATGGCAATTTCACTATTTGGTAAATGGATGAAAAATCATATTGAAATCTATTCTACAATTTTTATTTTTAATTAACGCAGTGAACGTGAACGAGTTTTGCCATCTAATCAGTTTTCTGTAGAACAAAATGTTTAAAAAAAATAAAAAATTTTTTTGAGAACAGAAATTCAGAATGTGTTTTTTCTCGTAAACGTGAAAGTGCATAAGATGAATGATAGATCTTGATTAAAGTTCAAAAATGATTTTTTTTCTTATTATTTAATTTGTTTTGGGATACTGAAATGATAGAATCCAGTTCACGATATTATTTTTTTTCATATATAAAATGAAAAAAACAAAACAAAACAAAAACGAAACATCCGAGACAAATCTGCTCTTTGACATGAATAAGATGAATGATTCCAATTCGTGATAAAGGCGAGTGCATTTCAAACACATCTTATTTCACTTCTTAGACTCCCCCTTTTTTCTTTCATCTCGTTTTATTTTTCTATCATTTTTTGTGATGTAATGTTTTTTTTTCGGTAGCCTGTTGTTTCGAGGCTGTATAGGAAAACCTCGGCAACTGACAAGTTTGACAAATTTCTGGTGAAACGTTATCACATTTCGGAAGTCATGAGTTGCACGGCTGAGAGAAGAAACAGTTGCAATCCATTCAGAGATATTAAAACGACCGAGCCAAAGTCGACAGCGGAAATTAAAGAAAATCTTGCTGAGAAAACAGTAAACATGGAACGTTATACGTAGCAAGAAAAGTATTTTTTCAACCACGTGGAAACGAAAATTGGCAATGTTGAGCTGTAAACCAGAATTTGTTAAAAGGTAGTTGAGGGTATATTTATGTAAATTTGTCAGTTATATGAAATTGTAAGAATGCAATAGAGTTCCATCTTGTCATTGAAAGACCTGGTGTAAAAGGGGTGTCGGGTAAAAATTTTACAATTTGGAGGAAAACGCGTTTAAAGATCTGAACTTGCTTTGTCGTCTATGGACAACTTCACACTTCTTGCACTAATTTCAATTCACATATTGTTGTTTTGCTCAAAATTATGCGTTAGGGAGGTGGAATTGCACTTAACATTAAAAAAATGCTTCTGTTAAGTGACATTTTTGGACAAGAATGTCACTTAACAGTGTTAACACCTTTTACACCAGGCCCTTCAATTATTTCTGCTGAAGATTTAATTTTAAAAATTTGATAATTTATAGATATAGCCATAACGCGTGTGTATTGCATTTGGTTAAGATCAACGTAAAAAGGTTAAGATCGAAACGTTATTTGTTGACAAAAAAACCCCACAATAAGAGTCGCAATTCTTTTTCGAAAAAAATATCTCTAATGGTGATTTGCGAGGTGAGTTATTTAATAGGGCAGTGATTGGTCGTTTGACATTTTGCGAACCATTTCTGCGAGTACTAGAATAGATGCCACAAGTGCACTTTTTCTCACCGCTCCACAGTGAAAGACACACCAGCACAATCATTTTGCTTGTGCTTTTAGCATCGATCGACAGAGCACTGCTTCGAGTAATAAGAGAATTTTGCTCCACGTGAACCGTTGACGAAAAATGGATGATGATGGAGGATGGGGGAGCTATAATGTTGATTTAGTCGTAGCATTGCTGGCATTCAAGTATCTCGTGAACAATTGGCTGATAGAGTCTGAGAGATTAGAAACGTTGAAAAGGGGTAAATTTTGTTGGAAAAAGCAAATTCCAGACAAAACTGAAAAAAGAAAAAAATTCCTAAAGGTGAAAGAGTGGTGACTATTGTATTATGATATTTTAAACTGTTTAATCTAATCCAAATATGACTATATCTACCCTTTACCTCCCCAACAGCTTTTTTTTTAATCTTAAAATTTCTAAAAATGAATGGAATTATTTTATTTCTGCTATACAAACGTAAAAAAGATAAAATTTTTCACGTAAACCATAGAAAGTTTCCTACGTATTACCAACGTAGAAACATCATTTGCTCTTATCATTTGCGAGATGAACGTCTGTCACAATGTTTTTGCTCATTCATCATTTTTGAAGAACATCGGGAAATGTCTATACATTTGTCACGTCACTTCTAAGCTATATGTAGATACATTTAGAATGAACGCTAAAGTATCATTATTATTATATTATGATGCATTTAAAAATATCACCCATAAGACATCATCGTTATATTAGAAATTGTCAGTTATTCAGCTACAGTATACAGGGTGAAACATTTAACGTGAGACATTCAAATATGATGAAAACAAAGCAAGTGATACAAATGTGTCAGATGAACATTGTTTGCATGTTTATCTGAGTCACAAGCCGCCTAGTCACAAATGTGACTACGCACATTCCGAAAATTAAAAAGAAAATACTACAAAATTGCTGTCATCTACTTTCTCCTCCTGGTGTCACATAACAATGTTAAGCCACGCCTACGCCTGCTTGTGAAAAAAAGAAGCGAGAATTCACGCAACGTATGCTGTAACATAATAGTAATATAGTAGAATTACCAAAATATAACAATTGAAAGTTCTTCCACTACCTGGAAAAACGAGTCAGAAATTTTATTAACAGCCTTTCTTTTTAGCTGAGTCTTAGCTAGTTATGATTCATAGTTCCCCAGAAAAGAAGTTGATGTTTACCTTTTGCCTTTCACTTAACGACTCACTTTCAAGTTCTTAGTCTCGGAAGCTTTCTTGTTTTTTTTTTCTTTATATTTTTTTTTCTGTTCTCTTTAAAATTGAGGTTGTTGCCGAGTGATTTGCGAAGTTTCCAATCTTTTCCGCCACATAATCCGCCGCATTCTGTGCGGGGTGAGAAGACATTAATCCACCTCTAGAGTTGCTAATGTGACGGATATATGTGCTCTTAATGCGAAACTTTACTCCCTCGACTTCTTCCCTAACGACCTTGTCAAGGTGTGCACCGGCCTGCACCGAAGGAGGAAAAGTCTCGTTGGATAAGGGGCAATGTTCCCATCTATCAAGGTACACACAAAGTTGGCAGGCTTTGGCCTTCAATTAACAGATGAGATGAGATTAATCGAGGGAAATTGATGGTGCCTCAAAATTAGAACATTGCAGGAAGAAACTCTACTACTCATAAACTATGATGTTGTTTTTTTCTTTGTAAAACATGGATACATGGCACGTGTATAAGATTATCACAAGAGTATTTTGATAGAAAATTTTCTAAAGCTAGAATCAAAAAAGTTGACTTTACGAGTTGAAAGTTGGATTTGTTTATTTTTAACAAGTACATTGAATGCTTGTTAAGCATACTCTTTATATAACCTACTGTCATATATACATACATACATAATGCAAATAAAAATAGAAACTACTTTTTAAAAAAACAAGAAATACGCTTTTATTGGTACATTGGAGATTAGACTATACACTATATTCTTATAAACGACTGTAAATGACCGTATACGTTCAATTTATAGCTCACTCACTAATAAACTCACAAGTAAAGCTAATAGTATAAAGAGTATAAAAACAGTTACATAATTACGTTTTTTAGCCTTTTGTTTATATTTACTGTTTTTGACAATAAGCAGAATGAATACTGGATAAAAATTGTTTGACTGTTAATGTAACGAAATAAGTGTGAAATAATAGCGATTACAGGATGCATTTTAAAGGTCATGTTCAGATATACCGTATATTTTACTACTTGTTTTTCAATTTGTTACTTGTGTGTGGGTTTTACGTACGAAGGTTTTTAAAGAATTTTAATTTGGCTACGTTTATTAAATTTATTTTTTTGTTTTCTTTCATATTCGGTAAAATGTTGATCCCTGAAGAAATAACAAACGCAAAAGCGTTTCATTTATAACTGTCATTGAAGACCCAGTTTTATTGTTTTTTTTTTTTTTTTTACATTTGAAAAGGGAAAATTAAAGTACTCCTGTATAAAAATAATAAAAATCTTTTAACCGTGTTGTCTTATACGTACCGTATGCTATGCATTCTTATCTAAATATTGCAAGCAACCCTGAAATGTTTATGTATTAATAATCTTCTTTTAAAGTCTTATTGCATTTACTTAAGTCAACATGATATTTTAGTTAGACTAATCTCCCAACTTCCTGTACGTAAATTAGTAAAAAGCATATATTTAGTTTTATTTTAAAGTATCGAATTATAATATGCACTTTTCTGCAGAATTTGCAAGAACATACGAAGAAATGTGCAGTTTTTAGTCAGTTTCGAAACAAAATATTTTAATGTTTAATTCCGTTCTATATTTACTTAATACTTTAATTTAGAACGTCCTTATACTTGTATTATCAACATAAGAAGCAGCGTAAAGGCTAAGTTTGTACTTATAGTAGGTTTGCAGTATCGAACGTTGGTTTCTCATATTTTACAAAATTAATTAGTGCTTGGCAAAAAAAGTCTAATTTATCATACATGAGGGAGTTTATGTATTTATTATTCTAGAATTTAGCCATCAAATATTAGTTGTGGTTTACACGAAAACCTAATAAATCGAGTTCATTAATTCAATTTCATGAAACAGTTGACATGAGTGCTAGATTAACCTGTAAACTTCACTAAAATAGTTCGTTTTTTACAAAATTTATATATTCGTGTGGAATTATCCAGTTTACTATTATATACAGGGTTTAGGGACTTTGTATGTGACTACACATTGTTTGCTTAAACTTCATAACTACTGAACCGATGTAAAAATGACTTGCTGTTTAATTCAAAGTAATTTCAAAAGTGTCACAAACATTTTTTATATTCTTTATATTAGCTTCACTTGAGTTTGTGAGTGAGCTAAAAATTGAGCGTATACTGCCTCTGCAGTCGTTTATGAGAATATACTGTGTAGTCCAATGTACTGAAATACGCATAAAACGAAAACAGCGTAAGTTGTTTCACATAAATCAAAAACCGTATAAATGCAATGTAAAATATCGCATATATAAATGAATTAATCGATAAATTGCAGAAATAAAAAATAAAATTACTGTACTCAAAACTCGCATAAATCAAATATCAAATTACTCAACGATTACTCAATTCATAAATTTGCGTGAATCAAAATTCGCATAAAATCTAAACGTGCAGAAAATCAAAAATGGGATTACTCAAAACACGCATGAATTTAAAATCGAAATTACTAAGAGATTACATAAGTTTTTAATTCAAATTTCGCATAAATCGAAACACGCAGAAATCAAAACGGATTTTTTTTTATTATGTACATAACTACATACTTTATATCTGTATAAGACAAAAGGCTATATAAAGATTATGCTGTACTTGTTTAAAGTTTTGATCTTCAGTTTGTCAGGAAAATAAATTTAAATGATAGAGTTGTTGTTATGCCATTGTTAGAAATTATTGTTCTTTTATACCTATCAACTTAAATAAGAGAAATAACAGTGATTCTAAGGTTTTTCTAGCACATAACAGCGCATTGTTAGTAGAGCTTGGTCATGTTTTCCAGCATAATACAGCGCATCGCTACAGCTTTTTAAGGCTTTCCAGCATAACACGGCTCATAGCTACAGCTTTGCGAGGCTTTGCAGCATAACACTATGTTCATAGTTTCCAACGTAACAACGCGAAATCCGTAAAATTTCATTTCGAGTTTAATGAAAATACCATCATTGTAGAGAGTATCGAGATGCTATTATATTCCAAACTCGATATTAATAATAATTACCCAGATCAGTGTTATGTGTATGTATCATAAACGCTTCGTGTTATATAGCATTCTGTCACTAAATTGAGCTGGTTGGTTGGTTGGTTTGTTGCACATCCTATAATGTTCACTTTTTATAATAATAAAACCCTTCCCGTGCTATAGCAAGGGTTGACTACTAGTTTTCATTATAATAGCCTTTATAATATTTCCACAGAACTATACTTAAAACTCAGATACAGTGTTATATACTGTGTATGTTGAACTTTTTCCGCTAAAATTAGGCAACGTCTGAGGGTTTATTAAATCATTGATTTTTTTTATGTATTTAGTTAGTTTTTATTTAACAGTGAAAAGCAATGTTCTGCAACAAGATTTTATTCGTTGTTTTCTCGTTCGTTTTCGAGCTTTGTGTCTCACAGCCCGTATAGCCCGAGAAGCGGGAGAAATATGATATTAGCAGATTGCATTTCCGCGTCAAGAGTTAAATTATATGGGGTGCAATGCGCAAAGTAGTAAGCTGTTATTTTGTCCCAACGGCTTGTTTTCCACACACCATCGCGCTTCGAGATGCTAGGATTCGTCAGTGTTAATTGCGAAAGGTGAAATAAACTTGGCTTTGTTGGAAATGGGAAAAGCTGCGCTAATGTGTGTTTTCAATTAATTTCTATGCTTGTTGTTTTAAAGGTGCTTCCACACACTGTTTCTTCCCCCTCTCTCTGTTCAAGTACTAATATATCGGACGACGACGTTGGTTATAAAGTTTGAGTGGAAAAATGGGTAGTTTGCCAAACTGCTGGAAATTGCTAACCGTGTTTAGATTTTCAATTAACCTAATAATAATAACAAGTAGATTAAAATTGCTTTTTAAGAATAACTTCATACATAGGTTTCGCTTTATGCAAATTTAAATTAATGTGATCTTCGAATAACGTGATATTCGATTTATGTAAGGTTGGAAAAATATCCTTTTCGAATTCTGCAATCTTTGATTCGAATTATGCGAATCCTGTAAATGCCAGTATACGTTCAATTCTCAGCTCACTTACTCATAAACTCACAAAATCACCCACAAATGAAGCGTATAATAAAAGGGAGATTCTTAAAATCTAAGCAATATATTTTATTTGCTCGAATTCTTTGCACTAAACGTGTTTATTAATTTTTTGGTAAAAATTTAATTCTTATCGCAGGGGGTTAACTATTTCGTCGCGCGTAGAATTGTGATCCCAACAATTTTGTTATTAAATTCCATTTTGAATTCTCATCACGTTATGGACCATCTTTAAAAAAAAAATCGTTTAATTCCAACGACACTATGGCAGTGAAGTTGTTGAAAAACATTATTTTCAGTGCGACGTACACTTTTAGAATAAAGGTCCGACGTTGTTTTTTTTATATTTTGTTTTCTGCTTTGCTGCGACCACGACACTATTTAGATTTTATGCCTAGATAACAAGTTGTACGGTTTGAGGGGGGGGGGGGAGAAAATCGTGTTTTTACGACTAGCCTCCTCTACGTGATAGTGATGATAAAAGAGGAGTTTTATAGAATGTTGGCGTGACTGGAGCCAACAACGTGAACACTAGCTAATTAAAAATTAGAACGTGAACATGTCACCAAAGTAAACCCGTAAACTTTATGAGGCTCATCAAATAGCAATTGCAGTTGACGTGTGCTGCATCAAATAATCATAAGAATGGCTCGTAATCCCTGTCTGTAACCGCTCCGCTCCCAGGACATTCTGCCAACGTGCTAGAGACTCTACACCTTTCATCCCATGCAATGAACCAATGATGGGTTTTCACGAGACAGGAGGAGGACAGTTCACACCACCTAATTACAAACTGTGGAGTGAAACTGTAGTGTGTCACGGAGTAGAGTGAAAAATGATGTCGCTCCTCGTATTTCTGCAGCTTTTCCTTAAGCCCAAGAAGCAACAAAATAATAAGTTGGCTGCTTATCCTCTTTCGATGTGAGATCAGAAATTTTCCACACGATGCTTGTACAATAAAATACATAATTTTTAAATTAAATTTCCCTTATGACGTTAGATTTAATGCCAATAACATCTGAGTATTAAAGTTAAATCTGAAATTGGAACTAAATGTGTACAGTATTTTTGTATGAAGTCAAGAGTGAAAATTGATAACTGACAAGCAGGAATATTGAACATAATTTTGACTGTTTTGGACGAATCGTTTATCATGATGTCCTGTGGTTCATAAGCACTAAAGATCATTACTAAAATACACGCAATGGATTACTATGATTACCACAAGTAAATTTAACGTCACTGGTTGGTTAAATTTGTATTTGAGCCGTTTGAAGCCAAAGGGAACTAACTACAAATTTTCGTGTTTGATTATTATTGGTCTAACATACAACCACCCTAGATTATACTGTCAATAAGAACTAAGGTCCATTGTGCAAGTAAAAACCTATAGCTGAACATAGTCTAATGCTGAATTTAATTCTATTTTTTTTTAATTTACTCAAAATATGAAAAATGTTGGTTAGCTTTCTTTGGGCTTCAAACGACTCATTTAAATATCACGGATTTCACTGTACACTGTTTGTATGTTTAATGTTTTACTAAACATATGTGGAGATGTTTTGATTTCATCCGATGTCTTTGACATCGCGTACCAAGGTTACAAAGATTTACCATTGATATTCACTATGTACAGCAATAAAATTGCTGTATGACTAAGCTCAAAACGTAAGTGCTGGGTAGTGAACTAAAATCGAAACAAAGTTTTGTCTGATTTTGGTTAATTGTTCTAATTCACAGGTACCAAGAATCATCGTTAGACAAGTGAATTAAAAAAACTGCGTTATTGGTGACCTCGTTTACAATCTCGTAATTATTTAAACAAAAACGTGCAAATATATTTGTTGTTTGGTGCAAATTAGAATGGAAAAAAGTTATAATACGTACTCTTATTTGTATTTTCCGGTGACAGTTAGGTGAAAAAAAAAATTCTTGCCAGATTTCTATTTTTCTGGTATTTCTTTAAGTATATATTTTTTAATGAAAGAGGAATATTAATCACTGTTCCAACACCACTAATCCCATTGGTACTAAACCGAGACAGTGATGATGATGATGATGATGCTAGATAGTTTTTTTTATGACGCCATCATATTTTCAGAAACGAGTAGTAGAACGCTTAATCTCCCGAGATTTTTAAACACTGTTTCAGTTCTGTTGGCATTCCGTGACAGTTGAATTCAGTGGGTTGTTGGGGAGTTTGTCTGTACCTTAACACGAGGGATCTTGAAATACTATCTGCCACCAACAGTTAATTGGCAACACCAACGTGTGGTCGGGGAAACGCCACGAGAATCTTGCACGCGCACGAGGGTGTGAATAGTGATAACGCTCCTCCAAACAATCCCATAATGACAATCCGAAGGCCACAATTTGATCAAGGAACAGATTGACCGTGGTGGGTTGATGGTCAATGAATCGTCGAGGCTATTTGTCATGCTCGGGTTAAACAATAGCAGCATTCGGACATTAGCTTGCATTCGATGTTTAATTTACTACTTCGACACACCCATTGCTGAAGACTTATTGGTTTAGCTCGATCTACTTCAATGTTAGTTGCAGCAGGCATTGAAATTATAAACTGGTCCATGGAAGGAAAATACATTATTTTCAATATCATATTAAAAATCTTTCTCAGATTGATCTAAGACTAGGAAGTATGATGCCAAGTTCACAAATAACAGTGATTCTTAATAGCAATTGAAGTCTTGCCTGGAATAACGTTGTATGCTACAAAAATTCAATATTGAGATTATTATGGAAAACCTTGCCTCATATATGAGCCTAGCTAGCTAGTGCTGTCAATAGATAAACTTGTACCTACCTAAAACATGCATTTGAAATTGGTAACCTAATAGGTGACAATCGATGTGTTGCTGAATACTTTTTTTTGTCATTTACTCAAAACTATGAAATTGTTACATGCAACGTTATTCCGGGCAAGCTTTCAATTTCTAGGAATTTTTATTTATCAGGAAAAATTTTTATATAAAAAGTTTATGCATGTAAAGTGTCACGCAGTAAAACTTAAAGTGTACAGTGATGTAGATTATTTATCTAACTATTAATTTAAAAAAAAACTGTTTTTAATAACTTTCATAACCTTGGAATTACTGAAACAAACAAGATAACTTGCTTAAGTGTAACTTAAGTAATATAAAAACTTATATACCATTTATTTGAAATAAGTTTATGAATCTCACTTCAACGATCATTAAATGAACAATTAGTAAATGGAAGGAGTTTAAGCAGCTATCTACTATAATAACTCGCTAATGCAAGTCTGTCTACCTATAGCTCATAGCCTTAGCACCACCCAATGGTATTAAACCGCGCAAAATTTTAAAGTTAGCTTTTCTTTTCCCATTGGATCTACGAGTAGATTAAAAATCGAAGAATTCGTCATTGATGATGGGCATTTAGCTACAGTACTAAGTATTTTAAACAAAAACGTAAAAATATATTTTTTGTTGAAACTTGTTAAGTGTTTATTTGGATGAATCGGTTTTATAAACTATAATACACTGTAAGAAGTCCATAAAAATAGCATTTATGTTAATGCATGACAATGTGAGGTGGCTTAAAGTGTAAGTATAACGCAATAATTTTCGAGAAAAAACAGACCCTTCATGTGAGAAAATTTCGGAATTGACTGGACATCGATCTGTCTAAATTTTATACAACAAAATGTTCCACAACCCCAACTTATGTTCAAAATTTAAGCTCTGTAGGCCATCGAAAACCTACCAAATAAAGAGCTCAAAGATGTTGAACCATTTCCATCTCTGAGTAAGTTAAATAAAATAGGTTAAAAATGCATAATTTTTTAAAGTTTAGTGAAGTTTGCGTGTTCATTTTTGTACTTCATTAAAGTGCTTTTCGGTAGAGTGAGGGTAATGAAACTTGTAATTGGCTGTTGGCACATACTTCGTATTTGAGTGACACGCGACACTTCTTTTTACTCTACGCACTCACACCACACTTAGCCTTCAACCAACTGGATTTGCCGAACTAACTGGATGTTTTTCTCTTCTAGTTAATTTGTTTTCTAATTACGTGTCAAACTTTTTTCCTTTAACTACTTGAAGTTAAAGGAAGCCGACGGGTGGTAACTTAATTTTAACATTTAAAGTTTGACACGAAAGTTGAAAAACGAAATGCCTCACCTACGCCATTTAAAACTGCAATACTACTGTTATAACTGTCTTTGTTGATTAAACTACTTGATTATATTAAAGTTAAACAAGTGCAATATAATTTTTTGTGTCGTACATCGTTAGTTAAGTGTTAACTACAGATAATTTTTGCCAACAAACAAAAATATATAATAAATACTAATGTTATAACTTAGTTTTATTTATATAGTTTCATCTATTAAAAAAATATAAAAACTGAAAAATAATGTACTTACAGTAGACAATCATATGTTGTGACAATATGGCATCGTTGGCATCAGATGACACATGACATCGGTATTCACCCGACAGACTGATGGTGGGCTTGAGGATGCGCAGCGCACGATGTTTGCTGTAGGTGTCATTGGTCACCTCGAACTTTGTGTCCAGTTTGCCTCGAAGGATGCCTAAATCCTGAGGGTCTTTAGGTACTATCCATTGATAGACCTGTTGAGTACTCAAGTTGCCTGGAGGACCCACGATGCGATACCATTTGACCACCAGGTCCTTGAGGTCGACCTCCTCGTAAGTGTACTCGCAATCAAGAGTGAGTTCTTTGGTACCCGACTTAACAGCCAGTGGTACGTGGAGGTTCGTTATCTCCAATGCACTGACTCCTGCTGAGAAAAAATAAATAAAAGAACGTCAGACACTAATGTACAAATATATAGACAATTGAAAAGCTTGATGTAAAAAAGGTGTTAAATAACATTTTTCTTAAAAGTGACTTAGAAGCATTTTTTAATGTGTTAGATATAATTCTATCTTCCTAGTGCATACTTTTGAACAAAACAACAATATGTGCAAAGATATTAGTGTAAGAAGTGTGGAGTAGCTTGTAGACAAGTTCAGATCTTTAAAGTAATTTCCTCGAAATTGTGAACTTTTTACTTGACAACTTGAAATGAAAAACCTAAACGCAATGACATCAGATACATAATATGTAACAGTAACAAATTGTTAATACTTATTTCACTTAAACTTTAATTACAAAAATCCAAAGTTTTGAAGAGTTTGCAATATTCATAGAAACTATTTAAAAACAGAACTAGAACGGTGGTCAGAAAAAAAAATAAAATTGTTGTCAAACATTAGAACTTCTTAGGTAATGTCTTTTCTTTAAAATCAGTGTTAGTTCTTAGGGGGAAAGATTGTTGTTGCAAGTGTGTATTGAAAACTTGTTTTCATTGGTTTTCGTTGTTAGTCAAATTTTAATATCCTTACAACAGTACATGTTTGTAAATTGGTTTTTGGTGAATTAGTTAGCAAACTTGTTGTCAAAGAGCAACAAGTCTAGTGTTTCATTTTTATCAAACGGTTGTTGTGGTCCATCTTATGCATGGATGCGCAATGTTCACTACTCTTGTCTATCGTAAGCTTACATGATCCAAAGGCTCATGCAAATTGCAAAGTGTGCTAATGTCTCCTTTATCTTGTGGTTTGCAGAAAGCCTCGACTGCAGCAACACTGGAACTTCTAAAGGAATGATGTGAGCACTACTTGGACATTCTTTAGCCTCATAGCAAACATTTTACCGCAAAGTCAAATGTGCCAAAACACTACACTTCAGGCGAATTGAAAACAATGTAAGACATTCTATTGATCTTTTAGCTTAATAGCTTTATTTTATTTTTTAGCAGCTACTAACTTGTATGCATAACTCGGTCTTATCCTGCCTGAAGTCAGTTCTACTGACGATTGCATATTTAACTAGTTCAAAACTAATCATCGTATAGTGAAGATTGATTTTATAAGTTTTGATCTCTATGTTGTATTAAGTTATTTTGACAACGATGATCATGTAAATATTTAAAATTAAACGACTACACAGTGTGTAGACCAAAACAGCTTTGGGCAATATGACGATAAGCTAAATTTTTTAAATTGTTCAGGAGAACCGTTTTTCTGGTAAAAAACTTCATAAAGTACCATAAGCTACTGAACAACAAGCTGATTTTCTATATTATGCTGCAATTCTGTAGAAAATCCTGGAAGTGATAAAGCATCAAGCTAGAAACAGTGCTGAGGGACAGAATGTCATTTTTAAAAAAAGTGTGACTTAACATTATATTGTCCGGAGTCCTTCGATTAAACGCTCAGCGGAAAATACAATACCGGAGTGAAAGTATTCAAGATACATGATTAATAGAGGAGTATGCAATAATTTTTTAATAAGGTGTAAAATTCTGAAGTAAATGTCTAATGACGGAAATATCCAGTAGTTCAACGACAAATACCAATAACGCAAAAATGTCAAATAGTTTGAGAGTTTTCATCGGTTCAAAAATCGTGTGCAATGCTAATGTTATAAAAGTCAATTTTTTCTACTAGCAATCTCTTTTACTGTTGTAACGGAAGTCTCGTGTAATACGATTCTTGGATCAAAATATGTGAAACTGGTGACTTGATAGTTCCAACGTGTTTGTTGTTTTACCAGAACCAAAATAAGAATGTCTTGGGAAGTGAGCAGTTCATTTCTTCATTTGCTGTTGATTCTTGGAAGTGTTGAACGAGGACGAATGTGTTTCTTTGCATCCCCGTGCTTCGTTCCTTTCCCTCTCTCAAGTCACATGTTGATGCTTTTCTATGGCCTCCCTCACGCATCCCCTTGGCTGGGCAAGTCCAACCTTTCGTCTCACTAATCAATCCCTACAGCCAACCACGCTAGATTAACTATCGATTGGGTTGCGTGGAAGATTTGTCAACAAGCACAAAGCATTAGCGAACGGTCTGCCCGCCGGAGATGGACGAAGAAGACGGAGACGGTTTTCGTCTTTCTCCTCCTCCTCCTCGTCGTCTGCCTCCCTTTCTTCTTCATCGTTCTTTTCTTCATTGTTTGGCCTTCCCCTGACCCCTTCGTCGCGCCACCCTGCAGGCTTTCAAGACCGTCATTGTCATTGACGGAAACCAACCAATCCTTCTCTCAAAGAACTGATGCCAATTCAACGGAGTAAGGCATTGCTCCAGGACATGGGACCGCGTGTAATGAAGTTATTTTTTTCTAGGAGAAAATGTATTGTTTGTTCAGTCAGCTGTAAGTTTGATTTGTACATAGTCGAGTTGGTATGTCTTCTCAGTTGAAATCAATCCGTTCTTCCCAAACAGATACTTACATACGCTTTAGTGGATTATATAGCTTATATATTTTTCTTTTAGAGTTTGACATTTTCTGAATAAGTGATGGTAAATCAAATGTTACCGCAATTTTTCAAATGGTGACAAAAGTCCAGTTACGTCGTATTTAACATTGCGAAAATTAGTTTTTCTTGTTCGTTTGTTGGTTTTGTACGGGTATTACGCAAAAACGGCTGTATAGATTATCAAAAAAAAAGTGAGGTCTCTCTTAAGTTGTACTTTACTTGATGTTACTTAGAACATACGTTAGTGTGCATATTAGAATTACAGTTTTGGAAGTGAATTTGTGTGTGTTTGTGTGTTTGTAAAGGCGGAGTCAACACACGAATGTCAAAAATTAAAAGGTCGCAAATTTAAAGGAATTGAAGAACTCGCGAATTTTGTGGGTTTATGATATAAATAACGAACTTTCAGGCACGTACATGTTGGACCTCACTAATCCAAAACATAATTTTATAAGTAATACAGTACAGTACTTTACAGTACTTCTGTTTAATCATGTTAATCTTATTAATTAATTGCAGTTTGTTTTTGTTTAGTTTTGTTTTATCATATTAAACTGTAAAAAAAACACGCATTAATTACGATTTTTTATCCTAAATTTCATTGATTCGGAAAACCTGTTAATCCGGCCACTTGTCAGATTTCAAGCTTTGTGAGGTTTAACGTGTACATACACGTACGCACAAACAAACTTACATGTACAAGCACGCTTTTAATGAAACGTACGTAATTGGTTATACGAGTTAAGCTACTCAACATCGTAGAAATTTACGTTAGAATTTTTTTTTTATTAAATAAAAATGAATGATAACCATCTATCTATTCACCGATTGTAAACATCTCGTAGCTTAAGTCAGTTTTCAAAGTTTTCATCATCCATTCTTTTATTCTTATCGAATCTCCAACAGCAACACTCTAGTGACTTTTCGAACCAGTCGGAAAACAATGAGGGATGAAGTGGCACTCGATCACTTCATCCTTCCTCAATTTGACTTTTATTTTTTTAAAGGTGTTCGCACCAAGCTTCTTCGTCTTGTGAGGTATTCGATGAGAACGAAAGCGATTCGTGTTGGGGGTGGTGGTGGGTGGTAGTGACGCATTCCATCTTGTTTTTCTCTTCCCCCCACATTTCTTTTTCTGTCTCTCGTTCTCCTTTCATCCACCTCCTCTTCAACGAAGTTGGTGGCAGCAGCGAGTGTGGGTGAGACGAGCTACGTGTCACTGTCGCTGCTGCATAATGCATTCCTTTTAGGTTTTTCCATTGAGAAGCTGGTTCTAAGCCCACTTGGTAGCATTGTGAAGCAGTGAGGCGAAGTCGTGGTTTCCCGCGCTGGGAAATGAAGTTGCCACATCTACGCACCTGTCGTGACAGCACCTTCTGTTGTCTCCTTCCTCTTCTTGTATTTTCCTTTTTTTGTTGTTGTTGGTCTATCTTGTTTTTTATTTCCTACTTTCTTCACTACTGTTCTTTTGTTTTGGAGAGGGGGCGAATTTACATTGTTTTCTTTTCGGTTTCGACATTTGGTGGGTGTTTGAGAGGAGATTACGGGTTGCAAAGTAGGGAACAAAAAGTGTTTAAACACCAAAGAGGAAAGGCAGTTTTGTTTCACTCGTGGTGATATTGACTTATGATAATATGTGTAAAATGAGGTTAGCTAAAAGAGGACGTTCATGAAACCTACATGACTTAAAAAGTTTTCATCTACCAATAATAAACATCCTTACTTTGACTTTATAATGTGAAATTATTCAATTCAATGTGAAAATACATTTAGGATGAAATTTATTTGACAACCAAGGTCAAATAAAAAAAACATCTTTTATCTCATTGATTTACTCTTTGATCGATGTGTGCAAATTATATTGTATATATTCTGTGAGGTTAAAAAACAAAAAAGGTTAGTAGGTTTGTATTACGAATAAGCACATTAAAAATGCTTTTTAAAAATACGCTTTATAAAATCTGTATAAAAATTTTTAGTGTGTAATTGCTTTATAGAAGTTTTGTTTTATTGTGTACTTAACATCCTTTGTTTGTTTTTATTCCATTTTTATTTTTTATTTATTTATTTTTATTACTTTTACTTATGTATGGGATGTGAGTTTGTGATGTGAGCTTGTGAATAAATAAATAAATAAATAATGTATCGTTTGCTTTAACCAAATTTAGATTTTTGCTAATTTACATCAATGCCATCTTTGACTAATGTGATATTCAATTTATGCGAGTTTTGAGTAATTCTATTTTTAATTTCTGCAATTTTCAATTTTCATTTATGCGAAGTTGTTACACTGGACTTAAGCAGCTTTCGATTTATGCGGCTCACACTTTATGCGATTATTGGTCTATTGGACTATACTATCATAATCGTTTGATCTTTATCGTTATGATACTATCATAAACGTTTGTAAACAACTATTATACGTTCAATTCCCAGCTCAATCACTCACAAAGTCACTCACAAATGAAGCTAATGTAAAGCGTATGAAAATAACATATCGAGACGCTTCGAAACATTAAATGAGCATTTGAATTTCATGATGTTGATTTTAAATTGCTCGTTTGCATAACGCATTTAACAGAAAAAAAATTGAACAATATTTACAAATAAACGAAACAGAGTTCATTCGTGCCATTTCGTATGATTTTCAAAGGTATCTAAAAAAACTACTGGAATTCTTAAAAATTTCTGCGGAATCTTATTACTGAACTTGTAGTTCAACAAAGAAAGAAAAATTGCGGAAACTTAAGTTTTTGCCAACTTATTGGTGACGTGGTGGTGTAATTTGAATTTTTCGTACGGCCATTATTTGTTAGATTTGGATCAATATTTTTTACATGAAATATTCAAGCTAATTTCATTTTCAAATTGGTGTTTACTTTCGCTACACAAAACGTATTCAAAAGCATTAATAATGAATCTAAATGAGCAAGCAGCATAGGGGTCTGGTCGTACATACATTTAAGCCGGTGATGATGTTTACTCAGTTCGGAATCAATATTGACCATAAAAATGTTCATAAAACTAGCACCGGTTGTGCGTACCAGAAATTCACCTTTGGCCACAAAGAAATAAAAATTTCATCGTATAACCACTACCCAAGTATAATAATTTCAAGTTATGTGCGTTTCTTGCATTACCACGAAGTAACGGTTATTTTTATAAAAGTTCTTTATGGAATGATCGACCTCTTAAAGTGGGTCCTACAGGGAATCAACTGTTTATGCTAGTTTCTAATATTACAACTTGCTTGCTTTGACGAGAAAAATTCTGTGATATTCGTGGTTTGAGAGAAAATTTCGCTATTATGCGATTTCGTGCAGAGGTGCACTAGTAACTGATAGCTGAAATTAAACCACTTTATAGAATTTTTGATAGTTTATGCCATCTTCGACTTATGTGTTGTTTGCGAATAACGTTACTCTTGCATAAATTGACCACTTGTACACAGGGGTTTCTTTTCAAGTGAGACAGAGGAATTTCTCGCTTAGTGTTGCAGATACGTGGATTATAGTCATATGAAATATGTACATTTGAAACCAATACAATGATGCTATTTCATCGACTTAAAAATTATTTTCACGAAAATCGCATTGTTACACCGAAAACCATGAGTCGTTGCTACCAAGTTATATTTAGGAAGATGTAGCCAAGGTTCGATTTAGTCATAATCCAGTTTTGTTTCGTTGATTTCCAACAATGCAACTGAAATAAAAATTGTTACAACAATACAAATTAAAGGGCACTATGCTGCTACAACAGCTTCTCTGCAAATCAGTCATACAAGTCAATGGAGTTAATTTAGTTATCGCGTGGTTAATTTAACTACAAATTTAAAGATGCGTAACTATTTGTAACGTGTAGTTTTTATTGCCCTTTCAGTATTTTAATCACATTATTTTTTTTGTACATTATAATCGTAACATTTTATGTACATAGTGATCTCTTCAGAATATTTTAATAAAATAATACTAACTATGAACTCTACTACATAGTATAGACGGCTTTCAAATAAACTGTTGTAGCATTATTGTGTATTCTAATCTGTAATGTTGTATCAACTCGGTTGTATTGATGGAAATGAATAAATGAAACGACACCAGATTATGATGGACTTTGGCTACAGCTGGTAGTTTCGACTCATGCTTTTCGATGTAACGATGCAATCTCCGTGATAATAATTTGGATTGAAATACCTCCACGGTATTGCCCCGAGATGTTCTGGTCATATGCCACATGATTATAATTGACGTATCTGCAATACTAAACGAGACATTCTCATGCCTCAGTTGAGAAGACGCACCCTGTATAGTAAAAAATGCCGAATTAATGTAATGAAACATGCCTCATTATAGCTCTTCTTTAATGTGTTAAGTTACAGTATAATCAATTCTCGAGTATACAATTCGTGTTTCGTTGGTCGAGAACTTTCTTACCATAAATTCACTATGTAAAATTTTATTTAGGTCATACTGTGTACCGATGTTTCACTGTAACTATGTTTATGCCACTTCCTGGTTTTTCCTTGGCTCGCTACTGGGAGACATTGAGCTACTGGCTTCCATTTCTACCTCCCAAGTACAGATGTATACATGCGATTTCTCGACGTCGTAAAGCTAGTGGATGGAAAGGTGCACCCTCCCGAGTGCGCATTAATGTTTAATATGTAATTTCCTGCTAGTCATTCGGAGTGCTGTGTAATTGCATAATTCATACGATTTTGTTGATCGATCCTATTTGGAAATTCTTGCAGATTCAAAAAAAATAAAGTTGGATTATTTTTTTTTTTATATTTTGTATTTTGTATTTTTAAAATGTAGAGTACAACATTCTTGGAAAGATATCTCGAAAAGGACATACGTGACTACTGCTAAGTGGTGTGTGATTTGTAACGTCCCGTTCGTTATTTATTATCTTTTTTTTTGTTGTTATTTTTGCTTCACCAACAAAACGAATACGATGCATAATGGATAGGGTTGTTTTATTAAAAAATTAGAACCTCGTTTAATAGAAATTGCAGGTTTCCATTACGTGTTTGAGGTCGTTTTACAAATGCAACATTTATTCCCCGCCCGCCCACTCAGTTTTATCATAGAGATTAGAGTTTCGCCGAAATATCGATCGGACAAACTTGCCCTGAAAAATTCCTTCTTTTCACGAGAGGACACTTAACTGATTTTTTTTTCTACTTCTCTTCCTCTATATGTGTTTTTATTTCGGTTTCGTTTACTGTGTCCTTTTCTATTTTTTTCTTCTGCTTCTTTGGTCGCATTTCTTCCATTTCTTGGAAACAACAGCGGATTGTACTCCACGTTGGTTTCTTCTTTCGTATAGCATAATTCTTCTACTTTTGAGTATAATGCGTGTTTTCCAAAATAAAAAAAACAACTTTTTTCTCCAAAAAACAATTTTTATTTTTATTTTGCGGTTCACTTTTATATTCAGTTTTTTTTTCTCTCTCTCTCCATTTCTTTGCCTCTTATTTTATCTTGTGTTTCTTTGGTTTTTCGCCCATTCGGTTTTGAACCCACGGAGGTGAGTTTTCTTTGCGAATGAAAGTGCACCCTGCTGCCAATATCGATCTTACGTTAGAATGAAGACCTAGTTTTGCTTCTTCTGTTGGTTATATAAATATATATATATTTTTTTTATCTTGGGTCTTTTACCCATGCATTTTGGTTATTATTCACAACCCTTTCGTCTCAAATATTGAAAAGCTAATACAAAATAAAATTCAATCTTTTTATTTTATATTTTTAAGTGACATCAAAAGTTTAAGCTTGAAGTTTGAAAATAGAAGCCTATAGAGTGTTGCCGAAGTCAATCTGTCTTATTTATTTATTTATTTATTTATTTATTTATTTACATTTTATTTTAAATTTTTTTTTGTCTCGAGAGACAATACAATAAGTAGACCCAATTCTACAGAGTTAGATTTACTGCAGTTTGCTAATATAGCAAAAAATGAATACATAGAAAATATCGTTATTTTGTCTGAAACGTTAGGATTTTGTTATTCTGTGACCATTAAAACGATGTTAATGCTTAAATATTAAAACTTAATGTTTGAAATCCCACGTGACCGTTCAAATAAAAACACACGCAATAAATAACATAAAATAAGAACATTGTCAATTTAGTTTAAAAAATGATCACGTAAAAGAGCTCATTTTATATTACAACTTCATTTAACTTGACTTGTACGTTGTGTGTGTAGCCTGTGTGTGTGTGCTCTTCAACATCTTGGAGGTTTATTTTTACCAACCTTCCGGCAACCCAGAAAGCTGAAATTTGAAACGTAAACACAGTCCGCGGTACATTTAATTCTATTAAACTTTAACGGATCAATGTCGCGTCAATTTCGTGAAAATGTCACGTAAAGGTGATATTTTTCTCGTGGAGTGTTGCTAACGCTAACAACTACATACTCCGATTCAAGCATTGTTTGGCCAGCTCATTGTTACAAATAAATATATACATTGAATTTATCTGAGCCACCATTCATTGTTGTGAATTTGTTGGAATAAACACGAATAAACATACATATCCATGCACGTGTTTGTTTCAAATACTGTACTTTTAAAATTAGGTTTGAAAACAAAAGCAACACAGTATCAAGCCAGGTTTAAAAGGTCGTACTAAAAAAATTAGTTTTTTCCTAATGCTCGTTTTAGTTTTATAATTTCGTTCTAATACAAATAATCATTCATCTGAAAAATGGTTTTTCAAATAAGTTTTTAATTGCAAAGCATAGGCGTTTAGAATTTTTTTTTCGAACTAGAAATAAATAAAAACCAAACTAAACGTTTGCTTGAATTTTTTAAATTGAGACCGATTTTATAAGTGATAAAAGGATTTACGAGAAACATTGCGATAAGACAGCTTTGAAAATTAATGTGATTGATGAAAATTAGTAATACTAATTATCATGAAATTGGCTCGAAGTCAAAAAACCGTAGCCTCGTTTTTCAAACGGGCAGTTTCTCTTAATTTTTCATCGTATCAGTTTAAATTTTTCATTATGTTCAAATTCGTGAATAATGTAAAATAATTTTACAATTTGTTTTAGAATATATATTTGGCTGGATGGTAATAACCATCCAGTCTAAAATATTTTTGTACATTTGCGATGGTTCGCATGTTAGCTGTACCATAAACATATACCGTGTACAAATATGTAATGTTTTGCCATGACTGTACTTAAACGTGTTGTTATTCTGAAAAACTTTAAAAAGCTGTGGTCATAGCGCTGTGTTATGCTGATAAGCGTTACAAAGCTGTAGCTATAGCTATGTTATACAGAAGTGTTAAAATGCTGTAGCTATTGCTGTGTTAGATAAAAAAGCGGCCGCTATTGAATATATACAACTTGCTGAAAAATATCACGTTTCGGATATTACAGAATCTACTGTGTTCATTTATTAACTAACTACAAGTATAAGCTCGTCAATTACAATAATAATGACGGGTCTAGTTAACTCTCTTTTATACTCGTCTTGCAACATGCGTTCATTGTTTTTAAACTCATGCTGCTTCGCGACATTCGTTGTTTAGTTTTTTATTTTATTTTATAATGTCTGCGTCCCATGGGGACAAAAATTGAGTATGCAAACATACGAAGCCTGAAGAACAACTGAACACAGTTTACGAATAGTTCCCGACTCTTACATACATACATACACTAAACTGATCTTTATTTTTATGTTTTGGAAAAATAGAGGAAACACGTTCTGAATTGGTTCCATTATTGAAAAAATTAATTTTGATAAAATTAGATTATTTTTTAGTAATATTAAGGGGTCTCTATATGAAAAATTGCGTGTTAACGTTACTTCTGTTTCAAGCCAATCTTTCAAACTATGGAAGCAACTTCTAAATGCCATTTAAAATAGGTCAACATTTTTGGAATATTATTTTTTAAAATTTTGGAACTACAATTTTGGCTGATGCTCTTATTTAGAATAAAACTTTTGTTTTTCTCATTCCTATGTGTCAAATTAATATTTCCAATTCTCGACCTTTAAATTTTATCTAAAATTCATCAAATTTTAGGAATAACATTATTTTTTATTTAAAATAGTTATTATTATTATTGGAACAAGATAAGCTGATGTGCCGACCCATATGAAACTTTTATTTTTTTCCTCAATATAAAACTATCCTAACATACATACATACAAACACATCGAGTTTTGAAAAATGCAATTTTTTTTATGCAAATGACTGATCTTAGCCTTAAAAATTTCCGTTTTTCATTGTAACATTCCTTTACGTCGTTTATCATTTTTTGTATATATACAAAACATGCACGGCGAAGATTGATGTCTAGGGGAATAATGGGCGAAATGTCAAACATGTTGAAGGAACCGCAACAATCAGTGTGAAAAATGAAGGAATGGGGGATGAATGAAGGAAGGGGTTGGTATTATTAAACGGCGAGAATGCGATTGACTTTTATACAAAATAAAAGTCAAGTCCACAAGAAAGAAAACTGCAAGAAACGAGGGGAATGAATAATTAAACTTGTCAGGTGGTCGACAGGGGGTGGAAAAAGAAAAAGAAAAACCCCTCTTCTTTTTTTATTATATCCTCTCTTTCATAGAAAGGTTCAGTTGATGAGTAATGAGGAATGCGAATGTGTGTATGTATGTGTGTTGAACCCCAACACCATTGTTATGGGTGGTCCATGGTTTTGGGGGCGTATCGATCATTTTAAGTTAATTTTTCACGTGCAATTGTAGTTTGGAGAGGCATGAAACCCGAATCCTTTAACGCGGTTCGAATTACTAAATATCGAAGAGTTGGAAAAATCGATGACATGAAAAGTCGTATAATTTGCACTGCCATCATCAACTTGTTGCCGTAGAAACAAGAAGGTTTGCCAGGTCAATACCACCGAGGTTTTGAAAACGTGTTATTCGAGGGTTAGAAAGAGCACTTAAAAATCTTGGATTGCCTTTATTTTGTCTCGACTATTGAAACGGAATGCGTAAAGGTCGAACCGATTTCGTAGTGCTCCTTTAAACAAAAAAACTTGAACGATTAATAAAACTCTAAGGAGCTGGTTAAAGAAGCTTCTTTGTTCTGTAAGTGCGTGTATAGAGTTACACGGTGTCGCTAAAATCACAAGTTGCGACCTATGGTAGAAAAACAAATTTATTTTTTATAACGTTTGTTGAAATATATATGATACAACCGATGTGATAAAACTGATAAAATCGATATTTATTATTTATTTATTTTATTTAATAAAAAAGCACCATCAATGAGTATAAGACATTACAAAAATATACAGCAAATCACAAACATCTAAAAAGAAAATACATGACACAACAATAAATATGACACAACACAACACAACACAATACAATAACTATATGACACAACAATAAATATGATACCAACTTTACAAATAAAGAAAATGTTTTTGCAAAACTGGTGAAGGCCACTTGATACATGTAATTTTTTTGTTAGACAATTCAAGCAATCTGTGAAAATGTTGATACACTTTGATACTCTGAGAAGCTTCTTACCAACTAGTTTTCATTAGTTAGGAAAGAAACTAACCACAAATTGGTTAAATTGCTTAACCAAAAATTGCATTGCAAAGTTTTTAAAGTATAAAATTGATGTAAAAATTAAATGAAATTTGTAGTTTAATTAACGAAAAATGCATTAAATCAATTTAGATGCAACCCCATTGATTAGGCTTTTTGCTTCACCGGCTAGCCTTAAAGAAAAGCGAGTCGTAGAATGCTTTGCTTTTTTATTGTAATATTTTGTTGACAAACACTATTTTGTTATAAACAGCATTCAAGAAATTTCGATATATAAGTTTTGTTACCCCACTTAATGAAAAAAATGTAAGGAATGATGGAGAAGAAAAAAAAATAAAAAGGGGGAAAGCTTATCAAAAACTAATAAGGATGCTCAAGCCAAATCGATAACACCGCAGCGTAACATTCTTTCAATTCAAAAGAGGGGGTGAGTTCGGAACAAAATTTTTTTTCCAGGTCATTATCTAATAATTCATTAATGTTCCAAACGAACAATTTTTTTTCTCTTTCACTTTTTTTTTCTTAGTTGGTTTTCTATCGTTCTTTCATTTTATTGAAAGGATAAAATATAAAGAAAAAAAAATATCGAAATAAAAACACACACACACTATAACTTCTCTCGTGTTTCGGATTCATTTTGTGGACGTATTCGCGCGCCATTCTGTATTTTCGTGGGAAAGTTTTGAAAAGTCTTGCATTGCTTTTCCCTATAAACAAAGTTTAATTACACAGCGAATAATACGAGAGGACGTTGCTATTGATTATCAATTACCGAGCGACTTCACCTCCCTTTCCCCTTCAACGTTCTACTGAGACAAACACACACACACACACACACACCACACTGAGGTGGATGAAACTGTAATTAAATTTTTCATTCTTTTCCATCTTCAAAAAGGAAAATCGGCAACGAACGTATGGCAACTTTTCCGATGCTGTCACGGAAGTGATTTGGAACAAATAATATTTAGACAATATGGCGGTAGTTTTTTTCAGTTAGAAATTAAGCCTGTGGGAAGTGATGTTGTTGGTTTGATGCGTGTAGCACGTTAATTGGAAATTAGGTTGTTTTTAATATTTTTATTTTAAGCTGTGCTAAGTAAGAAAAAAAGGTGAGTGTCGTCGGGAGAAGGGGGGGGTATTAAGAAACGGTAAGGTTACTTATATAGAGTTGACAAGAAAGCTAATGAACCCTGTGTTAGTTATGAATAAGTTAATGTTTTGTTAAGTAGCTTTTTTTTTGTCATTAAGAAGTTTATTTTTTTTTGTATAGTAGTGTAAGTACCCTGTTAGTGTTTATTACCAACATTATATGTCTTTTTATTGTTAACTTCATCATCAAGGAATGACACGCTAAAAGCTAATATGCGTTGTTTTTAAATTTTTTGTTTTTTATTATGATATGGAGGTGATATAAACGTGATTTATATATTTCAAGTTATGTTCTTTGTTTCGTTTCAAAAAACAAATGCGTTTTGCTAGTTATTTTTTTTTGTAATTTTGTAATTAACTGACACGATATCGAAACTTTCACAGAAGTTTCTATATGAACAATAAAATGACAAAAGTGTTTTTAAAATTGCTGCTTTGCACACACATACAAGTTCCTTGAAAAAATAAAGCATTTTGACAATAGTTTGACAAAATGATATATCTATCGTTAGATTTCTAGATAACGAAATAAAAGTAACCCCTTTCATTATATTAGCGTCATTTAAAACGTAATCTAGATTTCAAAACTGGGATATTTTTTTTGTAACTTTTAAGAGCTTTGAATACTGAAAAAACAAACAATATTACTTTTGAGACAATTACATTGAGAAGAGCTTCGGGCAATATAATGGTAAATCACACTTTTTCCAAAAATGACATTTTTACATCAAGCGGTCCCCCAGTAGTGTTTCTAGCTTGTTACTTGACCACTTTCTGGATTTGCCAATAAATGACAGCATAATATACACTTTCATTTTGTTGTTCACTAACGTACTTTATGGAGTTTTTCACCAGAAAAACGGATCTCTTGAACAATTTCAAATATGTGTCTCACCATTATATTTTCCCAAGCTCTTTATTTAAATTTCGCACCAGGAGTAAGTAATCTTTACAGAATTTTAAAACTAAAAAGAAATTCGAATTTTTGTTTCGTAAGGTTTTTGTTCAGAGAAAACGTATTTTTTTTCCACGACCAATAAAGTACCACATACAAAAAAAATAGCTACACAGAACGAATGTGGTGAAAAATAAGAGAAAGGGGTTTTCTTTGCTGATGGGAAGGGGCTAGTAGAAAAAGGTGGCGAAGAAAGGAAGTGCAAATTCCTCGCGCCAAATTTTTTTTTACGGCTACAAGAATCTTCGTTGAGGCGCCTTGAAAACGTTCTTTGTTCACTCGTGTGTTAGTTGGAGACGAAAACTCATCGGTGGTCGAGGTCACCTCGACGTGGAACTGAGTAAAACACTGGCAATAAACGGGCAGCCCTGCGAGCTAAAAAAGGAAATGAAGGAGGAAAAAGGGAGGAGAACGGACCAGTGGTCAGGAAACGTTTTTCTACCTAGGTTATACTGTATATACTTGTGTGTATGTATGTATGTATGTATGTATGTATGTATGTGTGTGTGTGTTTATATATATATATATATATATATATACAGTGCTGATTTTCTAAAAAAATGTTAGGTGATACGCTAAAATAAACATCGATACAAATATCGATATATT
>JAQIWH010001517.1:0-30867 GCA_034695005.1 Cryptops parisi
TTTTTTGTCGATTTTTGATGAAAAATAAATTTGGCTTAAACTTTGCAGGCGTGTTGCCTGCATCACGAATAACATTTTTGTGCAATCGGATCCTCGAAACTCGCAATATTACGCGAGTTACGAGACTTTGAAATTCGGATGTTTCAAAAGTGTCATTTATTCAGTTGTAAAAGTGCCATAACTTTGTGAAGAAATCGTTCAAACTTCACATACTGCATCTCTGAAACACGCTGAACCCAAGCCTGCAAATTTTCAGACAAATCCATTTTTTATCAAAATTTGAAAAAAAACAGTAGGCTATGTGTTTGCGAGCTTTTGCGTTTTTTTTGACAAAATGTCACAAGTCTCCAGAAATCGTTCAAACTTCACATACTGCATTTCTGAAGCACGCTGAACCCAAGCTTGTGCTATTTATAGCTCGATATTCCCAAAAGGCCAAAACTAACAAAGTTATAGCACTTACAAATCGAACGTAATATTCATAAAATAATCCAAATATCAAAGTGCTGTAACTCGCGTAATTTTGCCAATTTTGCAGTACTCATTGCAAACAGAAAGGCTTGCTTGTTTGCGAGTCTTTGTGTTTTTTTTTCACAAAATGTCACAAGTCTCCACAACTTGTTTAAACTTCATATACTGCTTCACTGAAGCATGCTGAACACGCCTGTGCAAGTTGTAGCTCGATATTCGCAAAACTCACAAAGTTATGGCACTTTGAATTCGAAATAGATAACTTTTTGAAACATCCGAATTTTAAAGTGCTGTAACTCGCTGAATTTTGCGATTTTCGCGAATCCGATTGCGCAGAAATGTTAATCGTGATGCAGGCAGCATCCCTGCAAATTTCAAGCCGATTCCGTTTTACTTCAAAAATCGACAAAAAAAGAGGGAGCCTTTGCTTTGCTAGCCTTTGTTTTTTTCTTCAATTTTGACCAAAAATCAAAGTCCTCAAAAATCGCTCACACTTGGCAGACTGCATTTCTGAAGCACGCTGAACACGCCTGTGCAATTTTTAGCTCGATATTCGCAACACCAACAAAGTTATAGCACTTTCAAGTCGAACGTAATTCATTGGTGGTAAAATGTGGGCAGTAAATTGCTGGCGGCAAATTGTTGGCGGAAAAAAATAAAAACTTTGGGAGAACCCGAATTTTAAAGTGCTGTGACTCGCTAAATTTTGCGAATTTCGCGGATCTGATTGCGCAGAAATGTTAATCATGATGCAGGCAACATTCCTACAAAGTTTAAGCCGATTCCTATTTTCATCAAAAATCGACAAAAACCTAGGGCGAACAAGCAACAGCCAACAAACTCTAAGCTACGATTGGAAGGCTTTTTTATACTTGTTGGCTATGGTTGTAGTCTTTATTTAATTAACTTGATTGCAGTCCAAAAAGATTCATACAAATCAAGGCAAAATAGGAAAATAAGAACCGCATGCATTATTTTCATGGTTTAAAAATCAGGTTTCTGACCCGAACTTTTTTTGGTTTCGTGTGGACATCCATACAAATAACATGAAACCCGAACTGTCTGGGTGAAAACCACTGGTCCATGTCCTGCACTTGGAGTAGCTCAGATGGTAACGTGTCTTGCCACGAGTGAGAGGTATTTGGTTTAATCCTAGCTGAAACAAGGCTTTTTCAATCAGTTTTCTATTCAAAATACATGCAAAATGGTATAAATAACTTGGCGAATAAACTTGGGCCTGGGTCCATTTCACATTCGTCATCAAAAGTGGTCTCTAGGCATATCTGCTTACAAGTTCTTCAACAGCTGAATAAAATATACGTTAAGTTTACCTTATGAACCAAATGGTACTTGTGGATTGTTATCTAGCCAAGAACCACCGATGAAGCTACAGCTCGAAAGTGGAGAGTTTGATCATTGTGGTAAACATTGTTTTTGATGACAAATTACTGGGTTAGGTTATAGTCTGTTTAGACTTGAGCGTTTGACCCAGGCATAACCTAACCCACTAATGTCGTCATAACCCAAAGTGCATATTTACCACAATAATTGTCTACAGAACAGTGATCGATCGAACACTCCATCTTCGAGCTGCAGTGCCATCGGTGGCTCTTGCCTGGATAACCTACAAGTACCGACCAAACTATTAACTCTACAATTAAGTTACTCAATGAATGCACTCGCCAATTGCATTTTAAGGCTTCATTCGATCGATTTGATGTTCCCAATGCAATCCGTTCCAATGCCAGTCGGTTTAGGCAATGCACACGTCGTCGTTAGCATTTATACAAAATAATTTAATCACAATGTCGGAAATACAAACGTACAGTATACACAAGAAACAATCTGGGCTACAAATTTTACAAGAGTGGAAAATAAGAAGCTACAGAATGCTCAACAGCATTTTTTTTTTTTTGGATGATGGAAATTCACAAAGAAACTAAATTCTAACATGGAGTCCAACTACATGTTATAATTGGATAGTAATATTGTCAAAAATTCTTCAGCAGTCTGAGCAAAACAGCAGCATTTTGTTTTTTGTTGGTCGCACCCGCACTAGTCGTCCAAAGATATTTCACGCACTTTTCTCGAACTAAACACGGTCGCAAGTAAGATACCAATCAAGTTTCGCAAGTCATCTTAAATTGTATTGCACTGTAATGGTTATCGTTGCTTTGTTCTCAACTCAACTATTTCATTACAAAGGATGTAAAGAGGGAAAAATACGGTAACCACAAGTTTCAATTACAAAAAATAAAATGTCAACGAATGATTTTTTTCGGATTACCATAGAAACAAGAATCCAGAGGTTTATGCCGTATACTTCAATTGCAAATTTGTGTTACCGTCAGCTCATGAAGTCATTGGCACTTTTACAAAGTGGAAGTCAATGGTGCTGTTTATTTGTAAACAGTTGAAACATACGATCGTAAAAATTTGTAAAAACAAAAACAAAAAACAACCTGCAAAATGTCCATTAGTAACAGTGGCCGACCAGCCACTTCCAGAAGAAAAATAAATCAATACTAAGCATGACACATCTTTCAGCATCGACTAATGCAACTTCCCTAAAAGGGTTGTTGATTCGATTTCCAAATTTCACAAAAATAAAATAAAACATATTAAGAAAAAACCCCACGACGTGCAAGTTTCAAGGAACTTAATATTCTGGGCAACAAAAAGTCAAGGTTTAGACCGTTAAACACCGATAGTAAACGTTACGACTAACAGTAGAGCACCCACTGTTACATAAATGTGTACACGTAGTATATCGTACGTATACAAGTATGCAAAATTTTTTAAAAACGGTATCGTTTAAACTTTTTTTCCCTCGTACTTTTATACAGTATATAGCATCCACATTGTTATTATTGCAAAAGTCGGGAATTTCAGCTCAACGACGATGGGGGCCAACACTGTAATTTTTTTGTCGACCAATGTTTTGAAAATTAAAACCTATATATTCAAAACGGCTGACCAAGAAAAACAAAAAACAAAAAAACATTACACAAAGAAATAATACTAATGATAATAATGTACATGGAAGCATATGATAGACACACAAGTACAATTAGAACAACAACATGAAAAATGAAGAAAAAAATAATAATTTGGTATTTCAGTTTCCATCGCAATTTATGTCAACGCTCAAGTCAAATGTTGCGGGAAGGGCTTTCATACAAATTGAAAATATAGTCAAATCAATTAATTACATGTGTGTTCATATCTTGAATCAAGCAAATTTCATACCAGCTGATCCTGAATGAACTCAAACGTAGCCAATTTCAAAGCAAAATTTCACCCAGAAATACAATCTCCAATATTAACCGTTTCGACACAAAATGAGATCATTAGACACGAACACCGGGCTGGTAATACTTGTTTGCAAACGTTCGCACTAATGGGCATGTAACTGTACTAGTGCTGCTTAATACAAATACAATTGCATTCAAAATTTTAGCAATTGATCTGATTATAGCAAAAAAAAAGATCAGATTTTCACGAAGGACCAATTACTAATGCATAAAACACATTTAACATACATTTTGAATTACAAATAGGACTGCAATTTTCACTCCAAATTTTAAACACACACCTATAGATGGTGTGTCGGATATGCCGAATAATCCAAACTGAAAAATCCTTGCAATCGATTGGAATACATCCCGCAACATTTTAAAACCAACTCTCCCATTTAAAGACAAAACAAAATAATAAAAACAAAAAAATATGAAAAAAATGAAAAAATGTTGTACTTCACTACATTTTGTATTTTATTTAGCAAATTTGACTAGCCAAAATATATAAAAAACAAAAACAAAAAATTGAAACAAAAAAAAAACTAACTATTAACACTTTGGAACATGTAACACTAGCTAGCAAGTTCAACTATTTTTATGAAGAAAAATTCAAAATTGAAAAAAAAAAAATTATTATGCTAAAACAAAAAAGTATGTTAACAACAAAAAAATTCTGGATAAACAATTAACTTTCACGCACAAAATCATGAGATAAAAAAAAATTCCACAGGGTGAACGCCTATTTGACATTTAGAAAAACACGCTCCATCGCATTCAAGACCCCCCCCAAAAAAAAAAAAAAAAATCCGAGGGGAAAAACACACTCATGCCCAATTCACACAGACGTACGTACAGAACCGAAGATACGTAAGTTTTATAGAGAGGCCAGCGTGAAAATTTAAAATCAACTGGAAAAAAATTAAATTAAATTGAAGCAATCATCGTGTGATTGCTTGTTCACACAAAAAAAACATTAAGCAAAAAAAAATAAAATAAAAAAAACGGATAACAGAAAAATCCATGGGCTGCAAATCAAAAGAAAAAAAAAACAAAAAAAAAACCACAAAACAAATGGAGCATTCTTAGTTAATGAGTTCGTAAACCCACCTGCCTCTAAAAACCAGCATTCAGTGCCCGAGAACAAGAAGATTTTCGAAGCGAAAAGCATCTTCTTCCACAAGGCAGATCATGTTGTTGCCAGCCAATATGCTACTACTGCCGCCGGCCGCTATCCTCGGAAAACTTGGCAAGATACAACAGTCATCACAACAGACAGCTACACGCGCTCCAAGTCACGTAGCGTAGCGTTTGGTCCACAACCTTGCGATTCTGTCATGTTCTTCTCTATTCTGCAGGTACTGTGTGGCTATGCTGCCCACCAAAGGATCCGCTACAAAATACACAGTATCATCAACAAACTGAAAAGACCCGTAACGCCTTGCCAATTTGGACGCAATGCTTTCCAATTCAAAAGATAGCAACGCTGTTAATGACAGTATATTCGCAACTATAAAACGCATCTTATATACAAGATTTCACACAATACGCTCCCAAGCTATGTCCCTTATATTCATGAGCATAAACTATGATAAACAACTTGGTACAATAAATAAATTATTTATTATACTATACTATTGGTAGAACATGAAAAAAAAAATGGGTGAAGGAGTGTGTTATTTGGGGTTTTCAGTATCCTGCAGTGTCTTCATTACAAAACACATTACAAAGAGCTAATCACAGCTTAACTTTCATTGTTCAGTAAGCTGTTTCTTAAGTATATCTCATGTGTGCATCCTGTATAATTCATTTTTTACTCAAACCCCTAAAAGTTGCATCTTACATTTGTGAAAATACGGTACTTGAAAGGAAACTATAACAAAAACAAACGAAAACCATCACAAACTCATTTCAAACAAAACACAAGAACCGGGCAACTACGACGCATTAAATTCACACACATTGGCGATTCTTTTGGAAAGCAACGTGAAACCTAAAATTCGACAAACACAATGAACCCGTGGTTTGTCTTACCTGGATTGCAGTCCGTTAGAAGCGAACAGATTGATAGAAGCACCTTAGATATGGTTAACGCTGGAGACCAATTATCTTTCAGAATATCCAGACATATCACACCTTGACTATTGATGTTACAATGATAAATCCTGGTGCGGAATGTCACCTGAAAATAAAAAAATGGTCATAGCAACCGGACAAGACGATATTTTCACATTGAAAACACCAGAGCAAAACAATGAAGCAACCTTTGGCGGTTTGAACGGATAATCCGGTGAAAAGTGGATGTCGAGGAAGAACACTCCACCTTCGTACACAGATCCAGGCGGTCCCAATATTGTTGAAACCCACTCGTATAAATTGTCGCCCTTTGGTCCTGCACTACATTAATAAATATCACATTAATAACAATGTAAATAATTCCTCCCCTCACGATAACAATTGATAAAACACAATGTTGCAACACAACTTTTATGAAAAAAAATCAATCCCATATGTTTTGCACTTAAGACATCGAGCTGAATTTTTTATGAACTTACTACAAGGGCGATTGAGAAACGTGAGTTGCACTTTAGAATGAAAACCAAACAATAAGAAATAAAGGACTACTTGGCAAACATATAGCAAAATAAATTTTGCCAAAACATTACAGGGTATTAGGGGGCATCAAAACAAAAACATCCATATAAAACTATGTCCGAAAATGTATTGCAAATCCTGGTGTCAATGACTCGTTGATAACACAGTTTGCATTACAACCAATGGGACAAACTAAGGTCTGTCAAACAAAGCATATCCGAACATAGGTTTGTATGAACTTTTTTTTTTTGCTGTTTTAGTGTCCTGCACCAAGTGTGGTTTTGCTAGATATTACCAAATCACCCTGTACACACACACTATGTATGTCAGTTGAATCCTCACTGCAGTGTTGTTAATGTGTTCTTGTAAACTGAAATGCTCGAACAAAAACTTTGTCATGCAAAACAAAGATGCTTTTTACGTGCGACACAAAATCTTGATGTGTGTAAGTCTATTTTAACCACTTAAGTGCAAACCGCATGGTAAAGGAAAATTGAAAATCATTTAGGTTTTAATTTAAACAACAATAAAAATTCTTTACCTGCAGTTAGGTGGTGGATCTAAGGTGATTTCAGCTAGTTCTTTTTGAATCCTGTTGAAAAAAAAACAAACAACACTTGCCTTAATTTTAACCATCATGAATGGTTGATTCTTAAACTATAAGCACATTTCATTATATGCTGCAATTTTGAAGAACAAAAAAAAAAAAAAAATAAATAAATTTGAACGAAATCACTAAACATTTGAAAAAAATAAAAAGTTCCGACGACGTTATGACAGAATAATAAGCAGAACACATGTTACTGAAGTCATGTGGTATATAGTTTGGCGATCAACGAAATTGCATTAATGAATCAATCACATTATACCGCACCAGGGGTATTAAAAATAAAACACCTTGCAAACTAAGTAGGTTAGTGAGCCACCAAGTTGGATTGTTAGCCAACAAAATAGCAATTGACGAAATTCCACCACACAGCAGTTCAAATTTAGTAACGCGATAAATCAATATCAAGCCATATCAACATTGCATCACCACCATCGCATGCGATACAACGACCTATCTACACATCATGATTGTTATGCAAATTGTTTAGTACAGCTGTTACTGGAACATTGATTAAAAACCCTTTGGAACAAAGCCTATTAACTTTTAACTACAATTTAGACACGGGGCTGCCAAATTGAAAAGCTATACCAACTAAGCATTGCACTGTGAACCAACCTCAATTTTGTTTACTGAAATGTCAGCTTAATTTTTCACTATGCTAAGGTAAAGGTACCAGTAGTGGATCACTTAAAGACATTGTTAGATATCACTGGGATTTTGGGAAACTCTAATTAATGGAAAATTAAATGTACTCTTAAAAATTACTGAATGAAAGCTTTCCTCTTAAGAATTGAGGAAGAATCAGTCCAAAAATGTCATGGAAATAACAACTAGGGGAGGAGGAGGAGGAATTCACACTGCTCAAAGGACAAAATAAAACTGAAACTTAAAACTTTGACAGGAAGTGAAGTGAAGGTGGTTTTCAATGAGCTATGCAAGGCGATTTGGTATTGCAGACATGATCTTGAATCGAGTTTTAGACAAGTTTAGACAAATGGCCCACTATAGGTGCCGTCACCTTGAAGTATCAGTGGTATAGGGTAACTAGAATTTTAATGCATAGCAATTTGGCAATTGGTAAATTTTCAACCAACTTGTCTAGCAAGACAATGCTTTGTGGTAATGACTTGTTTAGTTGTTTTAACCACATTTAATCAGCTGATTCTCCCGATCTAATCTTCAGAAACTAACAATGTAACTCAACAATAGTAACCACTACACTCTGTGAAATTGCTGTTGAAAAGTTATGTTAAACTGATACCGTTATCACGCATCGCTAGTTACCGATATTCATTCAGCCTAAAAATACAGGGTTCGGTCGTTTCAAATTAGTGCATGCCAGTGCTGTAAAATTCAATATAGCAAAAGTTACAGGGCATCCACATGAAAGCTCACCTAGTTCTAGTAGAGCATTACACGTAATGTAAAAGAGACAGAAAAAAGCCACTCGAAAAATTAATGCTATAAATTTTGTGTCAGCATCTGTATCCAGGTGCCGTGGATCGCTGAAGTGTCTGACCAGCAGGTTGTCACTGGTCATCAAGGTGCAGCAACCAAACCCAAAATAAGACTATCAACTTGACATTCTACATACAGCGAAACATGCGCACATAAAAGTATACTAATTTCTTGCAAAAAATTCTTTTCTGTTACGCTTCTTATCTTTTTGTATGGCCACCTAGTTAAGAGTGAATTTTATATTTTCAATATTTCATAAAATGTAAAAAATACGTGTTATAACGGTGCTTACTTTGACACTGTACAAAATTGTGAACTATAAATTTCACTCTTAACTCGCTGATCATAAAAAAAAAAAGGCGCCGCAGCTTGCCGACCAGCAAGCGAGCTTTTACATGGGCACCTTGTACATGTTGTACACATCATGCATGTGCAATTGCATGCATCTCTGCAGTACAATCTGTTCCACATAAGCAGTTTTGCAAGCCCAGCACCTATGGCGGTTACACGCAAATACACGGTCAATGATTTAGGAGCGTTTAGCCCAACGTTTTCCAGATTTAATATAGAAATTGATATAGCAGACCTGCACAACAACTGGCCTGTGGGCAATATGTGGCCTGCAACTACTGTAGTAGTTGCAGTAAAAAAAAAGACTAAAAATTCAGCCCTTCGATCCTACTAACATTCAAACGAGTACACATTCAAAAAACTTTGAAGACCCCGCTGTAGAGCATACGCTGCTTCTAACGATATATGAGACCTAATTCACCAAATATGTACATACGTTCAAAGTTACAACGCCCAAGATGCAAATTACACGTTACTTAAAATGTGGTGAACATACTTTCGAAGTTCGTACAGTAGTCGCAGGCATGCACCTTCATTCAGCCTTTCTTTATTGAATTATTTTTCCTTATCAACAAATGCAGGTTAATAGAAATGTGTTGAATTGAAATTGTTAGTTTTAAACATTGCCATTGCATAGAACTGGCCTATTATCAACTAAAAAAGCAGCATCAGCTACAAATTTTAATCTAACTACAAGCAACATTATTAATCTACATTTAATAATGTTACCTCCTATAGGATGTGTAGATGAATAGAGATTGTAGCAAACAAGAAATGTTGTCATGAACCGTGTGAATCATATTATAATTTACAACGCTAACATTTATTGCTCCATAACTCTGATAAAAAAACAAAAACTTGGGATAATTGAATGGATTTTTTTAAAAGGATTTAAGTCACATTTTTGGCCATTTTATGTTTTTTTAGCATTTCTGAATTTACATTAGTAGAGTTACATTCTGCCGGCAAGGGCTCAAATCACACACCAACTGCAGAGAAATGAAAATTTGCTTTTTTGTTTCTAGGTTCGGGTTTGGGCCCTTTTTTTAAAAAACCATCCCCATCTCCTGTGTTTCAGTACATTGCTGGCACAATGGCTTATCACGTCAAATTGCCATTGCAGACAAACTTCGAATCGTCGTAGCTCCAGAATATCAAGCTTCACGCTCATGATATTTTCTGCTTATGTCCCTAGAATAGACCTGATTCTCAAAGTTTGTACAGACCATTCAGACACAAACTGTATATTGGCTATTTTTCATAGATATTCAGTTTTTCATTATTTCATTTGATTGGAATAATTTTATGTTATAAGACTTAAAAGTAATAATCTTTTCCGTGATATTTTGTTGAAATAAATGTTTCCTTCTTTTAAGATTCAGTTAATTCGAAAAAAGGTCCAACAACTTTGCTCGTTAAAACTAAAGTTGCTTTTGTTTTATTTTTATGCAGTTACAGTATCGCCAAGGAAGTGGATAATAAGGTCATTATATGAAAATTAAATGTTTTCCAGTTTTAGTTGAGATAGTTTTTTTTTTCATGTTTTCTGAAAATTTGCCTCACAAAAGCCAGTTAAATAAAAACGATTGAACTGTATTTAACAATTCTATCTCAATTATTATTAACCATTATTGATCAAGTTCAAAATGTTCCACTGTAGGCATTCTAGAATGCTACTAAACCATTCAAAATTATAAGGTAACTTGGTAAATAATACACTAGGGTAACTTTTGTGACAATACGTCAATGAATCGTTTTGATGTTGTGATGCGTTGAAATCACATATCGAACTTTACGCAATTCTTTTTCGGTTCAATGACAATAAAAATTACTGACATTTTAGTAATTGAACAAATAATAATAATAAATCACGTCAGTACTGAGTATGACTTGGCTTCGAATTCTTTGATAACATTTAACAACCATAACTTACATTGCGGAACTTTAACCACAAGCGGAAATTAAACCACTTCTAGGCACATAATGTGTTGCACAAAAAATCTAAGTTAATTTCTCAAGTTGCACATCAAGTAAGTTAACAAATGTTTCAAATAAAAAATGTACTTGGGCGGACTAGTAGCTTATTCCTCATTGAAAGTTTGGAGCAATTTCCAAACCAGATACAATCTGTCAGTCAGTCAATGAGTTAATCCGTGTTAGAAAAGCTAGTCTTGTAAAGGCCAACTTACTGATGTTTAAAGTTGAAGACTGCTTCGGCCAAAGTTGAAAACTAACTTTTTCTCAATTTGGGAAATGAACCAGATAAACTGAGCTTGGTAATTTTGTCTCAAAAAAAAAACAACTACCCCATGAAATATTGAAAAAAATAAAATATTACATTTCCTCCTACACAAACAGGTCCGGTAAATTTGAAACTGACAAATGTCATTCATTTCACTGAAGCACCAGGTATTTAGCGAAGTGATCCTTTCAGACGTGTTTCTTACATCATACTTGTTTACCAAAGTGTCATCAGCTTTTCAAGCCACATCTTCCGCTACAATCTTTTTATTAATCTAAAAAGGTATCGCTTGCATCAAAAGATCATCGCTACGGGTTACCTTTTAGCGCTCGTGCTGAGTGCCTTCGACATTTTTGGATTGAGTTTCGGTTCTTTGTGTTCTTTCTCACGTTCATGCGACGTCGGTCCTCCGCGGCCCCTTCCCGAACCAGAGCTGGAACCAGACGGGCCGGCTTGGGCACGATCTCCTGACATTGTCGGATGTTGTTGACCGAAATCTGTTCGAAAAAATGAAATTTATATATATACCATACATAAAAGATGTTCATTTTTTTTATAAATAAAAAAAAAATCCAAAGATCTTTTTTTTTTAGGAATCATCTAATTATCAATCATCTAAAAGTGATAACGAAATACAAAAATAATAATTTAAAAAAAAAAATTGTTTGAAACATCCATTTTCAAAAAAGCAACTCCAGACTAGTAGGCCTAGCCTTTTAAGCCTAACACCAAAATACTTGAACCGGCATAAAACTACATCTAGTTTTCACTCGCAAAAACCAAATCGCAATTGTCGTATTTGAAGGAAAATTCCTTTCGGGATCGAGCTAGACATCTTACACCATGAAACTATTTACTCAAACGTGAAGACAGTGTTTCAACGTACCACTACCAACACCATCCAAAAAAACCCCAACCTAAACACAAAGGCTCACTTGACAAGCATGATGAACCCCCCAAAGAGTCATCCCAATTGTAATGTTTCGCAATTTGCTTTGTTCCTGTAACTTACCTCAAATCTTTCGTTCGTGTGGCTGCAAAGTACTGGGTTTTAATTATTTTCGCAGCCGATCAAACTGAGATTTCGACACTCAAACTAGGAAGATGAAGAAAGCGGAGCAGAGAGGAATTTGAACGTGTATGGCCGCAAATGGACTGACGGCTATTCCATCCATTCCACCACCCCCAGCAACGAGTGCGCCGCCTTCCTTTAAACACCACAACCAAACCATTCTTCCAGCACGGCCGAAGGATGTTTGTAAAACCAAGCAGGAGTTGTTGTTGTGATTTACTACAGAATCAAGTAGCGCTTGTTACCATGGAGATTCCATGTGTCAATGTCCCTTTACAAGATTACACTATTGGTTTTAAATGCGGTACCTTTTTATAATATACAGTAAAAGTGAAATACGTGCTAATTTAATTTTAAATTCAAAATACACTAGAACCTGTTTCAATGTTGTTTTTTAACATTTAAGATACCCCAGTTAACACGTTTTTCTCCACTCGAGAATTGAAATTATTTCTTAACTACAAGTTCAAAACTATTTATAATTCACCAAACTATTAATTAACACTAAGCTTTTAATACGCATAAAAAACTACTTATAAATTGACACATGCCAGACTACGTCGATCTCTTGGAAAACATCAGATTCAGCTGTAACATTAACAATGATTTCGACAGCACAATTATTAACATACAAAATAAAATAATATAATAAAGTAGAAATGTAGATTTTTTTAAATTAATAAATAAATGTATAATCTTACCAACCAACCAAGCAGTATAAGCTTGAACGCAATTTCGTTTTTAGCTTCACCTAAAGACTTCTGTTAAAAAATAAACAAATTATCGATACAGCGTCAACAGCATACGGTAATTTTAAAAATTGACACACACAGCATAAAAGTTATAAACTTCAAAACTTTAATCACCGAGATAAATAAAACATCACAAATCTCACTTTCGATGTACAAACAATTGAGAATTTGAGTCATCAGTTGGTTTTAAACCATAAGTTGTAATATTTTGACCTTGTACTCATCCAAAAACTGCCTTTCCTCTTCCAAAGTCAGATCCAAGTGAGCTTCCTCGTCTTCGGGAATTTCTTGCCGAAGCCGTTCCAAAGCTTTGAGTTCGTTCATCACCATTTCTGGAGATTTTTCGCTCGAAGATTCTACAAGATGATGAACAAAAAGAAAAAAATACGCTTAAATTTTTCTTAACTAAAATGCAACAAAATTCCCCCAAAAACAATCTTCACAAACCTGCGGCAAGCGATGTGGCCGAATTGTCCAACGACGACGACGATTCTGGCAATACTCCACCGTTCACGGTAAGCATGTTGATGGCTTTTTGGACATCGCCATTAACACGTTTCAAGGCTTCTTCAGCAATAGTGGAATCGAATCCTACCGATGCAACCTACAAAGATGAATGTACATTAGGATTAGAACTAGGGTGATACCTAATCGCCTTCGAAACTTTCTTGATGAAAGTTCATTCTTGGCAAATGCCGAGAATAAGGAACAAATAATCTTCCAGCAAAAAATAACTAAAACAATAAATAGCTGAACGAACCTGAGTAATTTCGACATCTGTAAAGTTGAGTCCAGATGGTCCAGCTAATTGGAAGAGTTCAGGATTATCCTGCAAAAACTATAAAACACAAACTTGTGAACAACAATTGTTCAGAACACCCCATGCAATAAATAAATACATAAGTAAATAAGTGAATAAATTATGAAACAACGACATTATGGAGAAAATATACCTGAATGGCAAGTGACACGTTGTTGTTTGACTGTTTCAATGACTCCTTGGCAGCATGACGCGCATAACCCATGGCAAGAATCATATTGAAAAACTCAGAGTTCACCCTGTTTAAAACAAAAAAAAAATGTTATTAATTTTCTTCTTTTTTAAACTATTTTCATAGCTATAAAAAAAAATACATTATTACAAATTACCATAATACAATTTTACAATAATAATTGTTATTATTATTTCCGAAATAATCATCATAATATTCTAGGGAAAAGCCATAAGTATACTGAACAGTAGCTATGCTGCGTCAACTAAATTATGATTTTTCAAATGAGCGATTGACAAAACGTTTAATCTTACCAGTCACCGTTCGCCGTTTTGCCTAATTTCATTTCTTGTCTCTTTTTCTGTCGTTCTTCTTCCTCTTTGCGCTGCCTCTCGACTTTCTCCTTTCAAATTGGAAATAATAAATTTTACAAAATTAAGTTTAAATACGCATCAAACAACCTTTCAGAATCGTTAGTCTGTAAAACTAATGTGAAAGAATCTCATACTTCTCGTCGTTGAATGATCAACGAGACTGCCATTGGAACGTCTCCACGTGCATTTCGTAATGCTAATCGAGCTTCGGTAGCGTGATACCCCATGGCCATGACTATAATATGAACAATTATTCAATTAATAACAAAACATTGAATCTCACAAAAAAAATAAAATAAAATAAAATAAAAATAAACGTTTACTGGTGAATTCAACTGTTTTTTAAATTACAAAAAACATTTGTGATTTACGGTATTTTCGCGAATATAAGACACGGCTTTTAGGGGTTTTGAGTGAAACATATTTCGCATAGGAATGCACCCCAAGTCGCACACTTGAGATATACTTTAAGAAACAGTTCAGAACAATGAAACTTGAGCTGTGATTGGCTCTAATGTAATAATGTGTTTTATAATAAAGTCACTGAAAGATAACTGAAGACCCCAAATAACACACCAATCAAATATTTTTTGTTTAATATTTTATCGGAAATATAATAAATAATTTTTTTTTTTAATTGTACCTAGTTGTTTATTAAAAATAAACAATTCATATAATTATTTATATAAGACACCCATCAATATAAGATGCAGCTAGGGAGCGTCTTGTGTAAAAACTTGAATAGGACGTCGTCTTATATTCGCAAAAATACCGTTAATTTATATAATAAAAAATTAGTTAATTAATTTTACCCTAATTTTCCAAAAATATTTTTCATTTACTAAATAAATAACAAAAACCAAAAACAAATTCTCAATGAAACTCAATATAAAGTTTTCGTACCTTGAGATAATTTTTCGTCATCAACGTGCAATTCGATCATCTCTCGTTCCGTCTGCAATAGCATGAAATGAAAATATTAATAACTATAACTGTACTATAATATAACATTAAATTAAGAAAAAAATAAAACTTACTAGCTGAATCAAGGCCAATGCTTTATTATAATCATTCATGTGAAAGGATACTATAGCTTGTAACAAGTGCAACCTCATCAATAGTGCTTGCTCGTTAGCTACACTACCCTAAAAAAAAATTAAATAATAATAATAATAAACAGTAATGATGTTTTAAACAGTAATGGTTTATCATTCCTCATGAGCAATGAAAATTAGTGGATTACTTTCAATGCTTGAAGTCGTTCGAGGTTCTTTCCGTAACTCTGTAAAAGACATTCTTCACACTTTTTCAATCGTGCATCTTTGTCAACAGAAAATTTAGAAAATGAACGGAGGTGTCAAAATCAATCAAACGTATGTTCTACGTACATTATTTAAATGGATACCCTACCTGCATCGGGCAATTCGACGACGCATTGGAGGCATAAATAACACCAACAAACGTCGAGACATAGTAAGGCATAATTATCGACCGCACTCAAGATTGAAGAATTGCATTTACTAAAAATTTCAAAGATAACACAAAAGTTAACGATAAATCGTCGTGGATTGAAGAGCTTCGAGCAATAATGATAAATAATGATAATAATCCAGATTTTTTGAATTGTTCAGGGAGAGCCATTTTTCTGGGGAAAAACTCCATAGAGTAACATACTGAGATTAACAAAGTGATTGTGTATATTATGCTGCCAATTTCTAGAAAATCCAGAATGTACTATAGTAATTAGCAAGAAAACAGTACAGGTGAAACCTCGCTAATCCAAAAAACTTGGGACCAAAAAATTGCCGGATTTTCTAAACTAGCGAAGCTTAGAGAAAAATGACAAAATAAGCTCTAAATTTGAAAAACTTATAAACTAGATTATTCACTGTTACTTTTACTGTAAATTTAACAGTTATGAACCAAAAGTATTCACCAAAAATTGAAAAATTGTGAACCAAAGCATTCACTGTAAAATCTACTGTGAGCTTTAATTGCCGAACCATCAAAGCCGACGCCGGATTAGAGAGGTGCAACATGTACCGAGGGACAATTGGATGTGAAAATGTCATTTTTTGGAAAAAGTATGTCTTATCACTCTATTGCCCCTATAGTTCTTCAATTGTTGAAAAAACTTGAGAGAGAATGAGGAAGTAGAATAATAAACCTATAACAGAAATTGTAAAAAAAAATTCTTCTTTCATTGAAAATATTTTTGTTGAAAAATATTGGCAAAATTTGATTTAATGATTTGAAAAATTGAATTGTATGCACAATACAATTCAACCTCACTTCCTCGGATCACGTTTCAACCTCAGTACCTCAGTTCTTGAACGTAACCCGTTCCGGAACACCGAGTTTTGAAACGTTCGAAAACCGAGGCGCAATTTCCCATATAGAAACTAATGCAAACTGGATTAATCCGTTCCAGACCTTTAAAATTAAACCCCCTAAAACGAGCTAAATTTGCTTTTTTTGGGAACAACGTACCATGCAAATGTACGTTTCGCACTGAGATCTGCTTGATTTCATCAAATTTTTGAAATTAAACTATTTGAGCTAAATTCACTTTGTTTTGCACAATTTACCATGCAAATATACACAATGTAAAAAAACGAACGACTTGTTTGTTATAACAAACAAAAAGGGCACATGAAAATTTAAAATTATAAGAAAATCAATTTTAAGAAAGTGGTAAAAGAAAACGAATATTCTTACAATAAAAAAAATCAATATTATTAAATTATAAATATTCACTATTAAGATATTAAACTAATATTTCCAATCATATTTATAGACATGTATGTATAAAAAAAACAACGTATAATCTACATTGACAATGTAGATCATCATCATCACAGATTTGAAATTTAAACTACTGATACAAAACAATTACAACATCCGACAAGTGACATCCGCACACCGCACGTGCAGCAAAACGATGTTAAACTAAATCTAACTAAGTAATCTACAAGTGACATCCGCACGATACGTGTGCACGATCACAAATTTAAAACTATGTTATCATAAAACGTAAAGAATATTCCTTGCCTAAACTCTTCGTCCGCCTCCAACAACAAGAGAAGTGCATACGGATATTCTTTACGGCGAATGGCAGCTCGGCCTTGTTCATGCAATGTCATTGCCAATGCCAACGCCTAGAAACGAGGAGTTGGAACAAAAAAAAGTTTTTTTGAATATTTTAAAACACAATATTCGCGTTACACATACGACGACGACGACGACGTTTATAACTACCCACCTTGCGCTCTTGTACTGGAAGCGTCACCGGTTTTCCAGATTGATCGGCGATCTGCAGGTAGTAGTCGGAATCATTATCGTCACCTACGAGATAAACATCATGCTCAGTATTGATGTGAAACAAACAAAACGGTTCACAAAACACCGACCCGCAAAAAATTGAGCAAAAATTTTATTGCTACACTTTCAAAGCGTTACAATAAATAGGAAAAATGTAAACACGGTTTTAAGCGTACAAAGTTCGTAGCAAAAACAAAAACAAAAAACAAAAGGAACATGTAATGAAAATCGAATTACAAATACATATTTCGATTCAAACCTTCGTTACATTCAACATTTATTAGTCGTGAAATAATTTTTCAATTAGTCACCGGGCTATTTGGGTTAATACAATGAAAAAATAAATTATTTAATTCGAAATATTAGGCAACTTCTGTGGCTGAAATTTTCTCATTAACGTAATCATAAAGCAACACAAATTGCACAATATTACATGAAAAACATTCGCGTATTAAGAGAAAAAAATAAAGTGCCACATAAAGAGCATTTTCGAAATCAAGATATTGTTTTAGTTCCATGACTCACATCAACAAATTTTAAAATTCAGTCACAGTATTTTGTAATGCAACTACTAAATATAACTTCAATTAAAAAAGAAACCATTGCGATCTGACATCGCTCGGGTTGGAGCTATTCTCTCAAACGAGCCAACCCAAATCTCTCTTCATATCTTATAAGATTATTTAATTTTTTATTTATTCGTTTATTTGGAGACAAGAAATATAGCAGTTCAATGAATATTGAATTTTCATGAAGATGTGAAAAATAAAATTTGAATTAAGGCACTGTATGTGTCATGTTACTGAATAAAAATAGAAGGGTTTCGAGCAACGAAATGGTAAGCCACATATTTGAAATTGTCAGGAGAGCCGTTTTATTTGATGAGAAACTCCATCGAGTGCCATACTGAGCATGATTCTCTGTATCAGGGCTGCACAACTTACGACTCACAAGCCGCATGCACGTGAGCCGTAATTAACAGTTTTTGCAAAAATTTAATGATAAAAAAAAAACGACTTTTGTAAAAATTAGTAAACAAATAAAAATAGCAAAAAAACAATTTGTTAGTCGTTTAACTAATAATAATCGACTATGCGGCCCACATCTGTTTTCCTTAGTGCAGCTTGGCCCGTCTCACTACGAGTTGTGCAGCCCTCAGCCCTGCTCTATATTATACTCCCATTTTCTGGAAAATCCAGGGAGTGGGCAAGTAACAAGCTAGAAACAGTACTGACCAACAGGTTGATGTAAAAATTTCATTTTTTGAAAAAAGTGTGACTTATCATTATATTGTCGAAAGCCCTTCAATGGTAATTACAACTATGGAAAAAAAAATAAATACCCCCCCCCTGTCCAAAATCACGGCATACATTTCGCTTATACGTAGCTTTTTGTAATATTTTATTTTGCCGATCAGCCGTCAATTGTTGCATTTAATGTATCTACTATATGGAGCACAAATTTTTAAAGCTATCTGTTAATTATTGCAGTCCCAACGAGTGTCATTTTGGATTGCATGCATTTTGACATATGACACGACAATACAACCTCAAGATAAAAAATAATTGCAAGCTGCGCCAACTGACTTACTCATCAAAATGAGCGCTACATCTACTATGACTATTTTGCTACAGCGTACGTGTGTGTGTTCCCGCTTTTTTTTTGGACAAGCCAACGTAGCTCAACATCATCACGTAACACCAGGAGAGGAAAAGAGATAACATTAATTAGTCGTAATTTTTGTAGAATTTTCTTTTTAATTTTTTAGAATGTGCATAGTCACATTTGTGACTAGGCGGACCTCTAGTTTAAATTACTGCAAAAGATAAAAGATTTTACTGATAAAAGGTTTACTTTTTTTTCGACACCTAAACAGAGATAAGCAGAACTTTTTACCATAGTTTGAGACGCACGGAGGGAGCAAATAAATAAATAAATCAATAAATTGAATGTGAACCATTCAAAAACGAAAAACGTTTTTTACCTTACCCCAAAATAATTTACACTATTATTATTTCCAAATCTCTTATTTGAAAACATAATTTCCAATATTGTCATTTGAATATTTGTAAAGAAAAAATAATCAATAAAAACACAATAATAATAATAATAATAATGTACCAGAAGGTGAAAACATTCGATTGCCAAAAACATTTTCTTGTATAAAATACATTCCAGTTCAGAACAACAAATCGGATGTTCAACCAAAAAATTTTGTATCAACATTCATCAGGTTCGTAAAGTAAAGGTTTTTGTTTAAGGCGTTACGGCACGAAAAATTCATACATATTCGTTTGAACAAGGAAACTACATTTACATTACTATCCAAAGAAGAAGAAAAACTGTAAGCAATGTATGAAAAATGTATATATTTATATAAAAAAAAAATACGCACTAATAATAAGCACGTATCTGAAGTTTAATATATCAACATTTTTTGGCAGATGAAAGCTGACGTACGAGTAAGGTACGGTGAAGTAGGTGTTATTGATCTCTAGTAGCGTCAAGCTCGTTAACATTCGTTGATAAAAGATTTTGATAAAACTATTATGATACAGTTAACAACACTGAGTGAAGCTGTTGGGAAACACGTGCAGTTTTGTTGTCATCACAGTTAAAGCATTGGCTAACGACTCGTCAACAAGAATTTATTTAGCTGATTAATGAGCGATTAAGCGTTTTCCTGATTTAATCACAACTATGTGGTTAAGATATATTATCAAATGAACCAAATAACAAAAACAAAAAATAATAATAATAATACAATTTTTAAAATAATAACGAATTTTTAAACAACGTTTCGGTTAAATTTAATCCACAATTTGAAAAAAAAGCTTGATTTAAATTATATGGAAAATTAAAGCTTTTTAATGTGAACGTTCATTGATAAATGAAAACAGTTTGAAAACTACAAATTAACTAACATTGAAAACAAGTTAAGACGTTGATTTTAAAATAAAATAATTACTCAAGCTGCATTATGAGGCAATCACTAAACACACTTTTAACCAATATAACCTAAAAAAAAAAAAAACCTGTTAATAGGCACACAAAAGTTAATTTTACAATGAATGTTTTCCAAAATAAATAACAGATTATAACACGCCTATGGTATAAAAAAATCACTGTTAGTTCTGAGCAACAAAATTTGTCAATACAAAATCTCACTAAAAAATATTTAACAATATTTAATGAACTCCTAAATGAGTGCAAATTGAATAAATAACTAAAATAAATAAATAAACAAAATAAAATAAAGTTATGCTCTAACCCCAAGATTGGTTTGAGAGAATTTCCGCATCCTTTCTCGCATCTTCCAACCGTTTCCGTTCGAGTTCCTTGGCTTGGGCAGCAGCTTCCGTTTCACTTAAAACCACCGCCATGATATGCGAATCCGGCTACGCCAACGTCAAATAAAAACACAAACCAATCCAATTACAAATATCACCATACGCTGAACCTCCATAATCCATATAGGATGCCCAAATCATAAATGAAACTTGTGTATAAAAACACAGGTTAAGCAAATAATTTAATTAAATGCATATAACATGAAATATACTTTATAGCCCCAAGCAGAATTATTAACCAGATTATTATTCTTCATTTAACCGGTCATTAAAATTGTATTAATAGACAATAAAAGAAAATCATACCCGAATATGTTGATCGTACAATGATCGATCCTCGATGATGACATGACCACAACCGATCAGTTTCAAACGATTCACTGGAATGCCACTGTTGTTGGCGACTTGTTCTTTGAGTTCTAGACCCTTTGTCATCGGTGACACTTCAACTTCAAATTCCACTTTCTGCAAAACATAAAAAAAAATATATAATCAAGTTCACAAGAACTCAAACATGATCAATATAACCTTGACTATCATACGTACTTCGAGGGTCAATTTTCCAGCCATCTTCACTTTGAGAATCAAAACACCCGTCTCGCTACGTCGACGACGTGCGGCTAGTTTTTCCAGCGAATGAACACGCAGTTGTTCCAGAATCGAAGCCACGGCCGAGGGTTCAAGTCCCAATTCACCAGCATATTGATTAATCAATGCCTGTCAAAACAAAAATAAAACACGTGTGAGACTTTAATTTCAAGACAAGTAACCATCTTGCAGTAACCATTTATGAGGATAGGCCAACACATTTTAAAAATATTAAATTCATATTCTTTGGGAACCTATACATATCAAACAAAATAATCTGCAACGACACAGCAAGGTGTTCGAATTGAGAAAGGCGATCGACTTGCATGTATTCGTTGGTTCTGCCTGCATGCTCAGTTGGAGTACTTTCTCATATCCATTTATAGCAATGGTTCTCAACAAGGGGTACAGTACTCAAAGTAGTGCCCAGGGGAATGCCTGGCTTTCAATGCAAAATGGCGAATTATTTTTTTCTCCAAAAAAAAAAGTTCTTATTTATGCGAATTTCAGATAGATGCATACATAGAAAACCGATAGAAAGATATAAAACCTGCTATGGACAGATTATTTCTCGGGAACAATTTAAGTTAAGAAATGTTTGCAATTAAATACTTGAGACTACATTACGGAAACACACAAAATTGTGATGATGATTATATTTGACATAACTTTTTAGCTAGCTAACATTCTTAAGAACCCACCAATTGAAAAGTTCATGATATAATTATGTAAGGAATAAATTGCAATGTTTCAACTTAAGACCTTGTTTAAAGAAAATCTTAAATCTTTACAAGTCTTGACATAATTCACTCGTCTAATTCTTTGGTTACATTTACGGGCTTAATCATATCATCAAGTTTTTAATTAACTGCATTGAACGTCTATATTTATGCAGTCTAGTCTCAGTGCACATAAACATTTGATAAATGATTGCTCGTTGTTGACATCAAGTAATCACATTGAACATGATACAACATCACCATCTAGTGTAGTACTACAGTAGTGCATTTGCATCAGAATCTTTTTAACTCAAATTTGACTCGGCAAAGAAATAAAACAAAAACAAGCCCATTGCAATGTCACATGAAAATTAATCACTGGCCCAGACTATATACTGCACATGTCCTCATGATATGTCAGACAGGTTTGAACTCGTTACTGTACTCATTTTTATCAGCTTACAGTACGGTATTACTCAAAAACGTAGGTCTATGTAATCCTTTACAAAATATTTAAGTGAAGTCATGTCTTTAAGTGAACTCCATTAAGAAGTGATTGCACTACAGTGCAAGATTATAAATAGCAAAAAGGATATACATACTTCAGGCGTTTCTCCTTTCTCCCCGTTGTCCGTAGAATAGGGCGATTGCCAAAGCTTAACACGGTCCTTGTTCAACTTGGAACGGATCAATTCCAACGGATCGTTGTCAGGCTTTGGCTGTTTGTTGTTCATCTTGAATTTCTGTTTTTCTCCACTACAAGTTGACCACAAGAATGAATACGGGATTTTTCTTAGCCTAAACTGGAATGAGTTCTTACAGCTTTTGAGTCAAGAAAGCAACGAAAGAAAATATTTAGTACAACGAAAACGAGTTGGGGTTTTAAAATGGAGTTAAACTTATCGTCACACGTCTTGTTATGCGAGTGACGACTATAAAAATAATTGATTTATATGATTCGTACGTATGGGAAAATTTTAAGTCGTTTACCTCACTTATAGATCCTAAAATCGACCATTTTTTTTTTACTTACCTCATGCTCGTCATATGGTAAATATAGATTTTAGTGGTGAAGAGTAATGTTTTGTCACTTCTGATTGGTCGTTTCAAGGAATGCTAACATCTCCTCCAATGGCAAGTCAAAGAAACGTAGTTTGTGAACGAGGGAGGAATCCGGTATTGAAATATATGGGACGCGATCACTTTGGACACTATTAGCGCTTTTACGCAAAAAAAAAAAAAAAAAAAAAACCGTTCACATTCATCAATGATGGGCACATGACATTATTTTGATTTTTGCAGCAGCAGCTCACATGGCTAAGTTCACGTTGGACGCTTTTTTCGCTAACAACGCTCATAAACGAGCCGAGAAATGTTGGTACCAATTAAATACTACCAAAAATAAGAACGTACCCCATTTACAGAATACCAAACATCGCAGGGACATTTGCCCCCTGTGCCTACAGCTGCCCCTTTAATTCAGCTTTTTTTCTTCTTTATTTTTCCACTTTTTTTAATCAAAATATGTCATGTATAGGCCAACAAACGGCACAAAATGAACTCTGACGATGCAAGAGAAAAATGGTGACACCCTACTTATTACATTCTTAAAACAGTTCATGAATACAAATTACCACAATACTGCAGCATTTAAGCTAGGCAAAATGTTTTTTGAGTATACTACCGGGATACTTCTATAAAAATAATAAATATCTGTTGAAACATTTCACACTTTTATAAAGTGTCATTTGGGCGTCACCCCTGTGATGGTGACACCCTATGCAGTCCGCACCCTCCTAGGAACGCCACTGACTACTGCCCTAGAGCAGGGTTTCCCAAAGTGTGGTCGGGACCCACTGGCGGGTCACAAAGTCAAAAATTAAAAATTTGAATGAAGTTCAAATCAAGGAGTTGCTGTTCCACACATCCTAGACTAGAGCGTTAAAAATTGTAGAAACATCGCTATGCAAATTTATTAAAAATTTCAAGATGTCCGAGTGTTCCTTGTTGGTGTAACGTCACTATGTCGTTTCAAACTCATCGAGCCACTTTTCGCTTGGGTTCTACTCACCACGGAGTTGAAATTTGGGCAACCATGATGAATTGCACGATGATGCAACGTGTCCAAATCTTGTGGATTTACACAAGATGTAAATCCTCTTCTCGGTTTAATAATGGAATGTGGACGTTTAACATCGACATCTTGAAATCAAGTACAGGTCGTACCTCACCAATCCGGATTTCAGCATCAGCTTCGATGGTTCGGCAATTGGAATTTATAGTAAAATTTACAGGGACTACGTTGGTTCATAATTTTTCAAGTCACGGTGAATACTTTTGGTTCGCAACTGTTAAATTTACAGTAAAAGTAACGATAAATACTCGTTATACAAAAAACACCACAATACCAATTGGGAATCACCGAAACACTCTATAGGTCTACGGTACAACCAGGGACCCCCGATTTCGCACCGCATAAAATACGACTCGACCGTATGCATAAATCAGGGACTCTTGAGTATTCATTGTTCCTTATTGAAAATTGAACATAATTTTTGTTGTCTTATGAATACCCTGTAAGTGTAAGCAAATGACCGTCAATTGATTTAACCAAAGTGGTTGATTTTCTGATCGTCATTTATTAATAGAAAATTCAGATACGAATTAGCAACGAGCAAATACACGCTAATCGTACCTATACAAAGTTAAATCTTCTCTATATACATCAGGGGGGGAAAGTGAAGCATTTTTACAAAGCCAATAACAACACGTAGCGAGCGGTACGATGTCAAAACGACTAAAACGACGACGAGCAATGGGAAGCAGCGGCACAGCTACACTTTCATTTATAAAAGGTCTCACGAAGATATTAGAATGCGAGACGACGTTTTATAAGAGTGTCAACCAAGCGGCAAATTAGGAACTGCTAACTATCGAGAGCGAGTTAAAAAACGAAAATCGAATTACAGGACAAATCGAATGAAATTGTTACATCAATTTTTTCTTTTGGGAACATTGACAACACTTCGATGTTCTATCTCGATAAATGCTATATTCTTGCAGCAAAACGCATTAATGCCCATGAATTATTAAGCACTGGATAAACAAAGTTCAAATGATGATAATAATAATAATAATAATAATACTGCACAAGGTCAAAATTTTGAAGTTCGCCAAATAACTAATGTTCGCAATCTACTAATTTTTTCGTTGTGAAACTAGTTAATTATGGTTGTTTTTTAAAAACCATTTACGCTGAAGGCAGTGAAATAAAAGTTGTAAAAAAACAAACTGATTCAAATAAAAATTGATTACTATTTTGTTTGTTAATGAGATTAGCTAAAATAATAATAATAATAATAATACAGAAATTAACAATAAAGAGGAGGATGTAATGTACACAGGCAGTGATTACCTAAGAGTTACGTTTACAACTTGAAAACAAAAAAAGCTAACGAATTAAACATTTTTCACATTTTTTTCTCTTTCCGCTAAAGCGTAAGTTAGCATGATGTTTTACGTTTTGTAAGATGTCGGAAGAATCAACACAACACGTAGTTTAAATAACGAAAAAGGAGGAGAAGGTTACGACGCCGTGTGTGTTAAAATTCAATACATTATGACAAAACAAAAAATGAAAGAAAAAAATTTAAGAGAATAACACTGGATTTTGTTTGTTTTTTCATATTTGTCACAAAAGAAACGAAAAATTGATTTAGCCAAATTGGAAATTGAAACCTTGAGGAAAATTATTGTATCCGCCGCCACCCATCGGGCCGGTCGAGAAAGCAAAGTGACCAGGACCGGTGAAAAACGCTTGGAAGATGTTGTTGGGATCGATATCTGTAATCGACAAAACAGTTAAAATCATTGACCATTTATTAACGGACCGTTTGATAATAAAAGTAAAAAGATACGAACCTCCAAATCCATCGATTTCTTCCAAATCGTGACCATTGTCGTATCGTGATCTTTTCTTTGGGTCCGACAGCACCCCATAGGCTTCTCCAACCTCTTTGAACTTCTTTTCTTGCTCCCTTTTGACATCGTCAGTGGCATTGGCATGACGATCTGTAACCATGGTAATTAATAAAGCGTGAGAGACAAAACTACACAGAAGCAACGTGCAGTTACAAACGAGCTTCGTTCCAAGATGCTAGCTAATATTTAGTACAAAACAACATTTAATTATAATAAATGCATGTATGTATGCTAAATGGGTTTACTGTATATAATGTGTAATAAAACAATAAATAAAAACAAGGTGTATATACACACCTTAATGACATTCAATAATAATAATAATGGATGTTCGTGAATCGAACATTTGCAAACGAAGTTGCTTCTGAATCTGATGAAAAACAAAATAACGATACCTGGATGGTGAACGAGTGCTCGCTTTCTATACGCTTTCTTGATGTCGTCATCGCTGGCGTTGCGATCAACTCCTAGAATTTTGTAGTAATCTTTTCTTTTGCTTTTCTTCAATTCTAATTTTGCATCTTGCAAAAGTTGCTTCGTTTCTATTAAAAAAAGAAACCAAAACCAAACATAAATGATTGTTAAACACACGTCGAGTTTGAGTAAGTAAGGGGGAAACTTGTATCCTATCGTGCACCTCTTGTGCTATCCATCTTGTACGCTTTTTCGTAGTTCTTTACAGCCTCCTCGTAGTCCTGCAGTTCCATATAGCTACATATAACCAATGACAACAAAAAAACTTCAGTTTTTCGTTATTTCAAAAAAATAAATTTAATGAAAACAGTAAAAAATACCATTTCGCACGACGGAGGTACGCTTTAACATAGTTTCCATCTAGAGAGATCGCCTTAGTGCAATCGGCTATAGCTTCCTGTAGTCTGCTCATCTAATGAATAAAAGTTAAAACAAATGATCAAAATTTAATCATTTCAATGCAGCAATACCTCGCTTAGCACTCTTGATACTCTTTTGAAAACTCCAGTGCTAACTGAAACTTAACTTTTGCGTAACTTGCAAAAACGTGCTTGCTAACTTTTCCGTAAAAAGCAAATTAGTTTGTTTCCAAGGTCCAAAAAAAAGATGTATAAAATAATTAAGTAAAGTGATAGTTAAAAACTAAATAGTTCGTATTTTTTTTTAACTACATATAAAATACACTGCTCACAAAAATTAGGGAAATATTTCAAAAACTTCATACCATTTTGAAATTTCCTCTAATTTTTGTGAGCAGTGTATAACGAACACAATCGAAATATTATGTATATTATGCCTACTATACTTGAAAAAAAATAATCAACATGTAGTAAAACATTAACCACAGTACAAAATAATACGAAGACATCAATCAGGACATACATCACAGTGCAGAATGTTTACCACTAAAACGGTAATCTACCAATAACAAATAAATTGCTACTTCAACACTTTTAGACCAGAGAATCGTCGTGTGAACAAAATATATACATCAACAATAATCGCTGGATTAAAAAGATCAACATTTTGATTTCTCCATAAGCACGCCAAGCCAATTGAAATGTTATCACAAATTCCAACAAGAAATTTTTTTTTTTTTTGCAACATGACAAAAAAAAAAGTAAAGGTGGAATGGAACCTACCTTTGACCCCACTGTTGCCCTATTGAAATGCAGTTTGGCATTTGTGAAAATGTTGTTCTCGTCGATGGCCAGCGCCTCCGTGTATTTCATGTATGCCTCTGCATAATGACCAGTCCGGAAATATTCGTTGCCCTCTTCCTTCTTGGCTTTCAATTGCTTCGCACGCTACCAATTTCACATTAAAAATAAAACATTACATTCAAATCACATTTTCAGCCTTGTAACGCTCATCTTGTAAACATGAAACAAAACAAAACATAAATTCGAAAAAAAAACTCACTCGAAATATGTCTTGTGCTTTATGATGATCCGGCGCCAGCGTCAAGACCTTCTTGAAATGAGAAAAGGCTTTGTCGAGGTTGTCCTGGTAGTAAAGACAAACGCCACGAACATAAATTGCATCGATATTTGTGTTGTCCTTTTGAAGAATGTCACTGTAAAAATTACAATATATAACTTGATTAGTTAGGACACATACAGGCAACTCAAAGATACAAATGACTTTAAGTAATGAGTCATGCTGTAAAAGTTGTCATCATGCAACATGTCTCAAAACAAAAGTTGTAGTTTAATGTTATGGAACCACGTTCTGGACAAACTAAAAATTCTACAAACCGCAAGACAAAAAACCCTAAAAAACGAGATAATTACTTTGCGATCTCTTGAGCTTCTTGGTATCTTCCAAGTAATGCTAAACATTCTGCTTTCAACGTCTGAAACCGTGGTGATGCAAACGCCAGGTTCATCAAACGATCCAGACAGTACACGGCCTGTTAACAAAAGAGATATAAAAACACATTAACGAGTTAAAACTATAAAAAAGAATCATTTAACATTTACAAATTAACGATTCCAATTGCTAACCTTTCTATAATCACCATTATCGAAGGCCTTCTGAGCATCACTTTCAAAGTGTTGTAACTGTTTCAAATTGTCAGCCTATAATAAAAATAATAAATCTACAATATAATATAATATAAAAAAAAATAAAATTGATTTAAGAAATAAATAAATAAATACACAAACAAACCTCAATTTTTAATAGTGCATTGTTGGGTTCTAAGTTCCGTACGTTTTGCAATGATCTGGCTGCAGCCGCAATATCACCTAACGCAATATAACATTTGGCCTCCCGAATGTGAGCCTGGTCAAAAACCACAAACAAATGTTAGTAAACATTTCTTTAGAGTTTAGACTAACAGCCAAGGTGTGTATATAGTTTTCAAATCATGTTACCTTTATAAAACTGTTATCTAGCTTAATGGCTTCCCGTGCATCGCTGAGCGCATTCGCATAGTGGTTCAGCATCATGTTGCATGCCGCTCGATTGTTGTAGTAGGCAGCATTTTGAGGAGACAATTCTACAAAACGGAGAATAACATGAAAGCTCACAAATGCAAGTTACACATAGACAGACGCAAAGATAGGTATTATCGAAAACATGCCGGAACGATGACGAGATGTGGGTGAACAGGGTTTTAAGATGAAACGGGAGTACCCCGAAAAAATCCGCTCCCGTGGTGTCAAGACCCCGAACTAAACCCACACAGCACGAGTGGGAGACAAACTCATCACCTAGCGTACAGGTGGAGGGGGGTGCGCTAACCACTAGGCCACCGATAAGACAACAAGACGCAAAGAACAAAACCATGCAACAAACGACGTCGTGGAACAGAACCTGTCCGTAAGCAAAGAGTTGCCTATGGTAGCGTTGCCAAAATGAATTTGAACCAACGTTGCAAACATAACTAGCGTACACCATGCAAGATGGGCGTAGAATTTTACCCATCTGTTTTTAACAAATGACACCACAATTTGGAATCATGTCATTATTTGCAAAATATATTACAAAGTTAATAACATATATTTTTTTAACATTCCAAATAGAAAAAATATTTAATACACGAGACTTTCGTTCCAGTGGAATCGGACAAATCCAAAAGTAACGTTCTATTCATTAATTTTGAATATGATAAATCTAAATCCCAGTCAATAACCATTGTATTGTATTAATAATAGTAGTTGACTTACTTATGGCTTCTGTGTATAGCCTAAGTGCTTCGAGATAATTTTTGTGTTTGTACTGTAAATTTCCCTCTTCCTTCTTTGTTTCGGCTTGTCTGGAAAAAAAATAAATTAAATAAAACAAAAAATCAGTTTTACAAAATCAATATTAATTTTCTAGCACCTATATTCACACAACTTGAAAATCCACAAAGGTGTATCCTACTTAAGAAACTAATAAGTACAGCTTACAAATCTACTTGACCGCACGCATGACATTTGTCGTGTTTGTCATACCAACCATGACACATTACAAAGAACCGTCGTTGCATGGCACGAATGACATTTTTCCATATGAACAGCATGACGACAAATGTTTTATCATACTTATACGATGCAAGTTCACAATGTAAGTTGCACCTTTGAATAAAAAAATAATAGATATGGACGAATTCGGATGCTACATATGTTAGTTTAAAAGTATACCCTTTATTCATTATTTCGAAAAATTGCCTAATGACTGCAAACAATTATTGGAACGTGTGATGAATTTTCAATACCCCCCCTCCCCTTACCGCCAAAGAAGTCTATCCAGTGCTGTGAAAATATTATCCATGGAGAAAGTAACGCCATCTAGTAAAGTAAGATTTAAACCAGGGCCTGCACAACTTGCAATGACTATAGTGCCAAAGCGAAATTGTAAAAATGTAGTAAGAAAGATGAACAAATAAAAAAAATTGTCAGTTAAGTGCAAAAAATGATCCGATATCAATTGACAATAATCGACAATGTGGCCCGCATCTAGTCTCACTTTACAAGTTGTGAAGCCCCGATCGAAACGAACACTGGGGGCCACAATTCAAATATGGTGGTACCATTTACCATTTGCTTTGTTAATTAACTTTGGAAAATTAAAAAAATAATAATAAATTTAGAGGGCAGACCGAAAATTCCCAAACCTCGGTTAAGACATAAAGGTACTGTAATGTTCAGTGTTTGTGGCATTTGTCCTAAATCAGGGGTCGGCAACAGGCGGACCTTGCGGAACTTGGACCGCCAAATATCTATAGTTTCT
>JAQIWH010001518.1:0-30919 GCA_034695005.1 Cryptops parisi
GGGGAAAAGTAAAAAGGGTGGGGGGCGGTGAGACTGCGGGTGGTATAGTGATAAGGGGGGTACAGGAAAAATTGTCATCCTTTTGGAAAAGATGAAGGCAAAGAGAGAGAGAGAACGTTTCACATCGCCGACATAATCGCATTAGTACGTATAGAGAAGAGGGGGTGAGTTATAGTCATCAACTGAAAACCCTTCGTCAACTTTTGCTTGCTTACCCATCATACCCTCACAATATAACCCCTTCAACTTGGAAGGTCACAAAATGAAAACGGTTAACAGCTGCATCATCAACCTCCGATTGCAAGGCCTCCACCGAGTCTCAAAATCGGCTTAATGATACGAAGATCTCAGCTATTACTATAAGTAAAAGTTGAATAGCCCTTATTTTTGATGTAAGAGAAACTGCAAATATTTTTTCGATTATTATAGTGACCCTCTGTCACTGTATCTGTAACGTTTTTGAATTTAAACAATGATCAACTACATTAATAACCACGTGTCGCAAGCATAACTTTCAACAACAATATCGCGTGTTACAAGCAAACTTTGTAACAATGGTCACGTGTTACTCGTTTTAAACAATTACTATGTGTAGCCAACCTAAACTGTTGCCAACACTTTGAACAATAAATGCGTGCGAGGTAATATGTTGACAATTTTAGTTTGAACAATGGTTACATAAAGAATCACGCTAATTGTTACTTTTTTAAACAAACTATTTTTAACTAATAGGTTCTTAAAAGCTAGTCATATATTTTTCCAAAGGCCGCCGCAAACAATGCGATCGAAATATCAGCAGAATGCGACAGAAACCTTAGGAACGCCCCCTCGTCAATGAGTGTGTGCGACAGAAAAGTTGGTTTCTGCTATCCAACTTTTGTGTCGCTCACGCTCATTGACCAGGGGGCGTTTCTCACGTTTCTGTCGCACTCGGCTCATATTTCGATTGCATAGTTTGCTACGGGCTTAACACTTCCAGTGTATTAAAATTATGACTGAAATAATGACAGGGTGTTCATTACGATACGATCAATTCAACAAATCGTGGCATAATGTTGTTTGTTGCTAAGTACAGTAGTTATTATGATACTTTATTCATCCACATAACCACTCAATGATAAAATGTCGGACTTCAAATGCCAATATCTCGGAATTGACACGACGTTCATAGTTTGAAATCTTTTGCGCTGATTTAGAAATTCGCAGCAGAACGTTATGCAGTAATTTCCTATTGCTAGAGCGTTTCGTTAAGAAGTGTATAAACCTGACAAACTTGTCAATTATGTGGATAAATTGTTATTGTTACGTGACGAAACCGAATCAACATGTTACGAATGAGAACATAAAGTGAAATTCTCCCTAATTAATAGTGCACAATTTTAGTAACTACTGATTATTATTACGTGTTGAAAACGTCAAATTATTAGAAACACTTGTGAAAAACCGTTACATTGATTTTTAGAAATACATTTCTTGTTTCAATATTTTGCAGCAAACAATTTGTTGGTTGCTCATGACAACAATTTTTTTCAAAAAAAATATTTCTAAAAAAATAACGACAATAATCAATTTTACTAACACACCAAGTCGCATAATTAACATCTTTAATAGTCTACAAAGTGCCTGAACATTTAAGATTGCACAATGAAATCTACAACAATTTCAAACTTTTTAATGTACTGTATAATAACAACAGTAAGGTAATAAATAAATAAATCGAATTTCAATTCCAAACCCATAGTGACAAAAGTTATTAATTCTTGCATTACATTTGTTTCTTTAACTTCCCTAAAATAAGCACCAGGATGTGAAGATAAGAAAACAAACTCAAATTTCTCTGTCGATGCCCAACTTATCAATCAAATTTATCGATAAACAAACACATTTCACTGCGAAAAAAAAAAATCGATAATGATGTGGTCAAAACACAGAACCCTCTCGTGGATGTTATTTCTCTTTTGTTTACTTGTACTCTAGTTGGTACCATCAGGGGTTGTACTCCTCAACCACTCAACATCGAGTAGCTTTACTTCCCATACTTATTGTTCTGTCTATAGACACATCTCGACTTTCACCAAGTTAGAAAAAAAAGGATATTCATAGATTAGATTAAAAATAAAAAAACCGCCCAGAAACCAAATAAGCATCATCACGATATACGAGTTGCAGACGACTCTCGCTTTACGAACGAGTTCCATTGAAAAGGCATCGTTTTTCATATACGTTTTAAAACGTTTTGTTCGTTATTGCATTCCTGGGTTTTCATGATACGTATTATATAATATGTTAGCAGTCATTTTACAGTTTTAATTTGTACAAAACATCGAATTGTCTATGGGCAATTCCATGAAAATGTCAACCCAAAACGCCTTTCTTTCTCAAAGTAAGCAAATTCGATGTTGTCATATATTAAACTAGTAAAAAGCCCGTCAATCTAAACAATTAAATGTTATCTATTTATTTATTGAAGTTCGTCTCATGAAGACAAAAAATACACCAAAATCCAATAACTTTGACTTGTCAATCAAAGATTATATCAGACTAGTACAAAGCCCGTCAATCGACGGAAACCTGGCGTATCCGGAAATCTGGTGACAACCCTTGAAAAACCGTTTAATTGAATTTAAATTGAGCCAATGAACGATAGGTAGACAAACTTACACTAGCAAATTATTATAATGGACGATACAATTTTATTATTTCTAATTATTATGAGAGTATAGTAGGGTTGACACTAGTATAGTAAATTTGTTTTAATGGCAACTTTGGCTATCATCTCAATTAGATTTAACTTATTTGGTAAGTTCCACCTTTTTCTGAGGTTATATTAGTCACGTTATGTTACACATTTTTTTAAAACTTTATTTTAAGAAAAACTAATTAAAGTCTTACAAACATTTGAACCGATTGATTGTAAAGTACTAATAATACATCCATTCATGAGTAAATGTGAATATAGTACAGGCTTTTTAATTTTAGAAAACGGTTATGTTAGTCACAATACTGACAAAATTATATGGTGCCCGTTTGACTAGACCAAAATTAAAATTTATTTATATTAATGTTACTTAAAAATGGTTAATTCTTCAAAGATAGGACACATGTTCGATGAGGATTTCCTTAGATTATTAAACGAAATAACTTCAAAATGTTATGTTGCAATCAATTCCACCATGGAATTGCCCCTATACAATACGTTTTATGGTTTGTCGTATACGTATAGTACCGTATCATTACAAAAATAACCTTTTCACTTTGTTGCAAGTTTTCTTACACGAAGACCTTAGTCCCCTACCCCCTCACAGCTTCCATATTTGACAATACTCTTGAGGTTCAACATACTCTAGAGCTGCTATACTCTGGACATATGTAGTGTCCGTCTGTCAATCTTCCACGGGGTATACAGGGAGTTGAGTAAAATTGAATTTTCTATATCAACTATATACTATTCCCATCTTACTCTTCTTACCCCCTCCCCATCTTCATTTTTACTCTGTGTTGTGTTCTTTTTGTGTGTGTGTGTTTGTGTGTCCCCTTCGGGTGATACGCTGGAGAACCGATCGAATTAAGTCGGGTCTGGATTTACACACACTTTGCCGCTCGGCCCCTTAATCTAACTAATTGCTTAACAAAATATTGACTTTGCTGGTTACGTTGTTATTACATAACGGTAGTGACGCCACCGCGGGACATTTGGCGGTGACAAACAACCCTTTGTGGCTTCTCGACATGACCTCCAACACACACGTGAGAGCAAAAAATATATATACATTATACAATTTAATAAAAAAATATACAAACGATTGATATTAAATATTATTTTTTTGTACAAAATATTGATTGTTCGTCAATATTTGAAACGTGTCTATTAACTTTTGAAACCTAGTATTTGAAGTTACAGTATTAATTTGTTTTTAATTCTTTGTTTTAAAAAAAAAGAAGAAGCAGAACTTCCAAGATTTCGTGAAATTTGTAAAATTTAAAATGAAGTTTTGTATCCAAAATTATGCGCCGTTTTTTAATGTTATTTTTTCATATATAAACACTGTACAATACTAAGGCAAGTTTTCTCGGAGTTTTCCCGTTTTCTCTTGCATCATAAGAATTCTATTCCTGATCCTCACCTCATTCTGATTTTTGAATTAATATAAGTCTAAGGGCCAAATGACACAGTTGGTACTTGCAATGTTATTTCTATTATGTATAGAAGTGATCTTGGTACTTGACATTAAAATCCAAGTACACTACCAACGTACATACAGTACCTTGTACAATATAACTGCAATGTATATGGTATACACTAGATGTAATATATTTGAAATATACTCGTATATCCTACATTATGTAAAAATATATTTACAATGTAATAGTACACTATATATTATATAATATACTATTAATATATATCATAAACCACTATGCATAACAATAACCTCCAAAAATGTAATCGTTTAACCTGCCCAGAGAGCTTCTCTGCATTACGCTGAACACGTCTGGTGCAATTATTTTTTCCAATTATTCGCAACATTAAGGAAATCTAATCTTTAAAGTTATGACTTCAAAATCTTGAAAAATGCCACTTTTGAAAATCACAAAAAAAAAGTTATGGTAAACTGCGTAAATCAGAACTTTAATGTATAGTATATACTAATGCAACGTTTACTATGTCCGAAAATTACCCATTATTAAATTATCTATACAACCTTCATTCATTTAATATAACACTAAAGATAATTTTCGGACAAATTATATAAAATATATTATGTACGCTATACAGTATGTATGCACAATGTACTTTATATGTACATTGTATGTATGTACATACTAAGTATGTACTTTACATGTACGTTATGCTCTATGCAGTATTATGTACTTTGTACACCTTTGTACACTAGGTATGTATTACACAGTACACAATATCTACGTACACTATATATATATATACACACACACACTATTGCGCTCACACTCTAGTACACTATGTTCAATACTAGAGGTCACCCCGTGCAGAAACACAGGCGCTAGTTAATTAAAACATGCGATCAAAAAGAACGCTCCTACTAATTCGAATTTCGAATCCTACTCGAATCCTAAATTCGAATCCTACTAATTTTCGCGCTCAAACATGGCTGCCCAAAAACGTAGTCATGACGTAATTTGTGGATGATAAATTTTAGCGCTCAAACATGGCTGCCCAAGTAAACATTGATTTAGTGCTGGTGATTTACTGCTCTCACAAAGCAATCGCAAACTTTTTGATGTAAATCTCCTTTTTCGAGACTCGATGACACATCAATGTTTCTTTACAACATGTCTTCAAATTTTTATCTTGGCAACAGAATTAATGTAAACCCAAATTCGGCTCGAATCGGTGTCGAGCGTTGATGACATGAGCTGACAACATGAGCTACTTCCGTCAGTGACAGCTACTTCCGTTAGTGAACTACTTCCGTCAGTGAGCTACTTCCGTCTATGACAGATCTAGACAATTATATTAAGTAATAACTCCAAGTACTTTATAAACAATATAACTGCGATGTACGCAATACACTACGAACAATACATTTCAAATGTATATCCTGCACCACATCACTACATGTATATCCTGCAGCATCAGTTCAATAAATAAAATACACTATATACAAGATTGCAAGATACGCGCAATGTATGCAGTATAGTATGGACGACATAATTCCAAGTTATACCGTACTACAGTATAAGACACGATGAAATATTTCTATAAGGTTGGTTGAATGGTTTTACTGACAACTTCAACGAGGTGGTGGTGGTTCACGATAACTTTTTACGACGGCAGTAGACTAGTGTAGTAACTTTTCATCTTTTTTTATGGACTTTTTGTCAACTTCTCACAACCCAGTATGCGAGAAGAAAACGAGCAATAAAAGATAGTGCCAAAAACCCAACACACACACACCCACACTCAAACAAACAGACACTAACCTAGCATCCCATCACGTTACACCAGTCGTAGTACTTCTCGCAAAACACGCCAAGCTCATCCACCTGACATTCATCGACATTAACAAGGACACCAACCTTTCTCATCTAAGTTGCGGTTCGACTCGTGTGTCACATACACACCTTACATACAACACAACTGCAGAGAGTGCCTTTTTCCTACAACACCACTCCACACACACGAGTGTGTTGCCGTATCGTAAAAACTTTTCTCTCTCGCCCATCTCTTTTAAGAACGCTTCATACTTTCTTTCGCCTCACCTTACATCTTTAGATTGACTTAGGCGGTTACCTCGCCACCTCGTAAAGAGCATTACCCGTAATTTTAAGTGACGCTGTCTGTTAATTTCACGCTCAACTACGAGATTGATCTCAAACCCACCACTGCCTAAAAGAGAGAGAGAGAAAGTAGAGTGAGTGAGAAAGAGAGTGAAAGCCACGAAAAGCAAGGGCTTTTAATAAAATTAAATTCACCCAAGAAACGGAGTGCATCGAAGGAACAAGACACACACACATAACAGACAGACAGACACACACACACACACCGCAGAGACACAACCCCATCGTCAAAGCAACAACACCAAAAGAACACTCTTGTGTTCTCTGTTATGTGTCCTTCTTCCTGTGCGAACGAACTTCTTGTGTTGGAAAACCAGAGTCGAGGGAATGCCCAGCGTGATGCAAGGTAAGCCTTTTGTTAGGGGTGGATAGTATTTGGAACAAGAGATAGAGAGCGAGAGAGCGGGATGAATTGTGATTGGTGGGTTCGAATGTGACGCGCGTCTTACAAATCCAATTGGGAAGAGACTTTTTCTGACGTTTATTTCCTACTTTTGTTTTTTTATCTTCTTCTTCTTGTTTTGTTTTAGTTTGAAGATGACAAAAAGATATTTGTTGTTGTTGTTGTTGACACGCAACTTGACATCCGAGATTTTTTGTTTTTTTTGATTTTACGATCCAATAATAAAAAATAACACATAGCACTAAAACTGTTGTTTTTATAGTGTATATACGATGTTAAAGTAATTAAAAACAGTTCAGATGTTTAGAAAAGTTTATTTGTCGAAAAATTGTAAAGTAAAGATTGAAATCAAGTAATAGTTAAACATGCGCTAAATATAATTAATGCGCTATGCGCTAAATAATAATTAAATATGCGCTAAATATAATTAAAAGATATGAATAATATACAAAATTCTATTTGTATATTAAAAGTACCGGTATACCATACTGACTATTAATTTTCTCTCTAATTAATCGTAAAGTAAAATACGATATTACAAAAAATTAAAAAAATCTCAATTTTTTCAATAAAAATTACTAAGGTCACTATGACTATAATTAGTAAGGATACTATAATTAAAATACTATAATTTAATAATAATCAAAATTAGTTAGGATACAATGATTTTCAAAGTAAGTAACACTCCCATGGTTTTTAACTAGTAAAGATGCCATAACGGATATTATGACTCTATAGTTATTAAAAATACATAGCAAGGATATTACTGCTAAACTAGTCATGTTAACAATACTACGATTTTTAACTAGTGAAGTTATTAAGTTTAACATTGGTTACCATTAGTCAAGTACTAAAAAACTCTCCAGTATTTAAGGCCTCCTGACACACGCCATTTTTGGTGAGCAATTTGTGAACAACTGTGACGTCGACTTCATGCTCAACCAATTTTCATTGGTTGAGCAAGAAGCTGACGTCACAGTTGTCCACAAATCGTTCCACTTGCCACACCGAAAATTGCATGTGTTAAGCGATCTTTAAATTACAAGTTAACATTAAACGTCAAGTCGTTACGTAATGTCAAAATCTACTGACGTTTCCGATCCGAGAGGGCGTCAGAGGAATTTTGGAAATTTGTCCAGAAGTTGTTAATGACACATATGGCATGGTTTGTGGGCTCATCACTAAATGTCAAAAGTTTCTGTATAATTAAAAGATATGTCATTTTGGAAACGTTAGTAGACTCTTCGTGAAAAAATTCATGAAATTCAAGAAACGTCAGTGGTTTCTCTTTTCCTACAAACACCATCATAAAAATCATCGTCATCGTCGAATTCGAATGTTATGTTATTATGTTTATGTTCATTACAAAACAATACTCACAACAAACTTTGTACACACCCTCCAGAATAAACTTTTTCTAAAAACATGTACACAACATGTTTCTAGGAAAACTCGGATGTTTTTGAATAATCACCATCATCATTCACTTTTCGAATTAACATCATCATCATCGTGAGAATGATGCAACGAGTTTTCACCGACTTCGAAGCAACATAATAATTTTTTAAAAAAATATTTTTGATCCTTAACGATGGAACAAAGCGTACGGTAACGTCAGATTACTCAAGAAACGCCATAGAAACGACTTTGCCCCCGAAACAAGTTTCGACCATTAGAACCACACCAAACTTAACGCGCACAGTCCAAAAGAGAGAGAAACCTCATCGATCGACATTTCGCTTTCCAACCGGACCTCATTCCCTCGTATCTCTCTACCCCCCCCCCCCCTATTTCAACGCGCTATAACTCTTATAATAAAATTCCTCGAAATTAAAACTGACGATGCCTAAGACCATACCCCCAGTTTTACTTACTTCCCTACCTGTTGGAACTTCCGCGTCCCATCCCTATTTTTTTCTTCACCACCCCCTCGTTTCACCCATATTTTTCCATATTTCCCACACATCCCACCCTTTCCCGAGTGGGCGTTTCTCGCTGTCTCTTCACCTCCTCCCCCCCTTTTATCGTACCCCTCTTCCACATTATCCCTTTACGTTCGGGCGCATGCGCGCGTCGGGTCGGGGGTGGAGTCAACGTCGGCCATGTTGGTTTCGTTGGCGCATCGTCACGAGGCGGGCACGGGTCACGTGGGTTGGTGGTGGTGACCGCAAATTGAAGAACGAGTCGTCGACCGAGCCGTGACACGCGCCTTTTTATTGGCAAAAGCATCGCGAAAACGAGGCTCGCCTTTTACAACCTTCCCTGTATTTTTGCGCTTCTTCCTCTCTCTTCCTCCTTTCTCTCGCTATCTCGCGCGGCGGCGGCGGCGGCACTTAGCGAAATTAAAGTGGGCCAAGTGCGAAAAAGTTTCGCAAAAGGGAAGAAGAACAAGAAGAAGAGAAGGAGGAGGAGGAGGAAGAAGAAGAAGAGGAAAGGAGGAAGAAGAAGAAGAAAACCAGCGACGGCAGAAGAAGAAGAAGAAGAAGAAGTGGTGTGCGCCGTTTTGTGGGGGCCCCCGGACGGTGGTGGTGGAGACGACGGCGTCGGTGGAGGGCAACACCGGCGACGCGACGGCGTACTACCTCCGTACAAAAGTAGTACGCCAAGCGGTGGTCGTTGCTGTTGTTGTTGTTGTCGTATCTCGTAGCGGGCCGAATAGTACTAGTGATAATAAGAGTGCACCGTGCGATGACCACCACAGCCAACGGCGCAAGCAGCCATGATCACCATGCTGCTGATGTGCCCAACCCTGAAGTCCTGCTCGCCCTCTTATCGAGGAATAAAGCTTTGCAAGGTTTGAAACATATCATTCTTCTCACTCTCGCTGTTTATGTGTCCTGTAGTCGTGTGTCATACGTTATGCCTTTGCTCTCCGAAAGGAGTGAAACATACACACCAACAAAAAATATAACTTGATTTGTCCCTCTTCCTTCTTCCTCCTCCTCCTCCTCCTCCTCATCCTAATCAACTCTCTCTTCTCTCAACGCTGGCGCTGGGCTCCTATTTTTTTTTATTTGCCTCGCGCTATCATTTTCATGAGTACATGCACTTACATAGATTGGTCGGGGCTTATTATGTACCCGTGATCAAATTAACTTCCATCTCGGTAGATTGTATTTTTCGGGGGAGGGGATATATTAGTTGAAAAGTTCCCTTTTCTCTCTTTTCCCAACCAAAACCCGACCAACCAGCCCAGGAGTCGACACTGTGCCAATACTTAAAACCGGGAATATAATAATCGTCCACATTTTTTAAGTCACCTTTTCGACGTGTTGCTCTTTTCCCCATATACATACCGACAATCCAATCATCATCATCACCCGACGACAAACTCTTCTTTTCAACCAACACAAAAAATCTCTCATCATCATCATCATCATCTCACACACACTAACGAGAGATGAAAACTTGATGAGGTTCGCCAACGATATCCAATTTTCTTCTTCTTCGTCGTCGTCGTTGTCGACGTCGTCGTCCGCGTTTTTCTTACGACACCATCCGGTCACTCGTTCGTTCCACACCGGAAACGAAGGCGGACTAACCCGCGTGCTTCGCTCCAAATCCGTCGCAACACCGACTACTTGCTCCAAATTCAAGTCTCGCTGTGCTCTTCGGAAATTTCCGAAATCGAGGGAAATTGATCCGCTTAAACGTGAGTAAAAAAAACAAAACAACAAACTCCCACCCCCCTCCAAAAAAAAAATAACAATAATCCAAAAAACGTTCCCAGATGTTGCTTAATTTTCAAAACTAACGCATGTGTATGTGTGGCATCTGTAACGTTAACTAGAGCAGCTGTACTATACCGATCTTCTACGGATTGCCGGTTTTCATACGATTTTTTGCCTGCAAAAATACAACATTTAGAAGACAAAAATACCACTACATTACTCTAGTGTAGTTCGTAAAGAGTATTGTGTACGTTTTAATTTTGGCGACAATGCCTTTGCTGATTTAACCTGTTGTCATATATCATAATATGACCATGTTATAACCATCCTTATCAAGTTGAGCTATAGAATCTTTACTAGTTGAAAAATTATTACTTGCTCATTTCAGTCACAATGTTCTCACTAAACACCAGAAGAAAAATAATTCTTTTTAATGCATTATTTTTTAATTTTTATGACGTAATTTTGATAGGTTATAAAAATAACCTTAAACCACATTGAACTTTGTGAATTGAATGTACACACTTGACATTTTAACCGCGATAACATCACATCCTATCACACGAACCAGTTCCAATAACTGACCTACAAAAATTTGTAAGACATAACTCTTATTAATGTCGAGAATTTCATAAAAATAATCCGTGATATCGTTAACTAAAAATAACTTTTCAAAAAATATATACCTATTGAATACGAACTAAAACACCGTGCTTTAAAAATTATGTGCACAAAATAGAAACACTGTATATTGATTTCGTTGTTTTGAAGTAATGCTAGTTACTAACGTGAGTTAGTTTCTATTTTGAAATAGATAGACCAATAGGTAGAACCAGTTTAAATTAAAAATAAAATTTTATTTTTAATAACAATTAATATACATTTTAAATATAAACAAGAACCGAAAAAGATTATTACTAGTTATATCAAAATCACTTTTTACACTTGTTGAACACGAAAGTTCGGTACACTTTCATGATTAAAGTTTGTTTTGTTTTTTTAAATTATAAAATAATTTTTATACATTTTTTATAAAAATGACCGTATGTTCTAACTAATAACTTTAAAAATAATCTCAATTTTTATTGACCATTAAAATGTCTACTGTAATACACACCCTCATTCGCTAGATTGATTTGAGTTAGGCTTAACTCGTTCTCAACTCGTGCTTTCACCACAAATAACAAATATAAAAAAAACATATATAAATAAATACTTTTAATTGTTATTAATAGAAATCCTGACAATTCTAAATATTATAGTTTTAAAATATGTTTTTCATTTCTAATGTTCTATTCTCAATCAAAAATATCTTTATCAGCGACTCTACAAAATACAGCTTTTATTGCCGACCGAATTAGGCCTACCTACACTGCACTTAACCCTATTCGATCACTCTCAGTACTAACACATAGTATATAAATGTGTATGTATACAATATATTTATTTATATAAATATATTTCTATAAAATTCATTGTATTCGTACTCAGATCAATATTGAGTAAAAAGCACCGCCCGAGATAAGGCTTCACTGCAAAACACGTTTCCTATTCATTGCCAACATCAAAAAGTATTCAACAAAACTTAACTATTAACATTGTAATATAGTGTGTGTATATATATAAAAAATATTACAACAAAAAACCCCAGAAAAATAGACCTAGATATACATAGTAATAAACAAAAAATAAAACTAATAATAATTTCACAATAATTAATAACTACGAGTTGATTACTAAATCGTGAACCATTTCAACATTGACAAAAACTGTTTAAATTTTAATCATAAAATAACACTAAAAATACATACACAATGTATATTAAGTAAATATGCAATTTCCAATTAGTATAACATAGTAATATAACACATCTATATTTATTTGTATCCTTATCCAATAGATGCCAATAATTTCATTTCGGAATTTAAATTTAAGTTTTACGACTAGTTTATTGATACTCTAAATTATAAAATACCATATTTATTTTAACAAGTATATATAAATTCAAAATCATTCGAATCTGTAAATTGTTACACATGTGTTTTTCTATTTTCAGCTTATTCTGTGTGATTGAGTTTTATGTTTATATCTTAAAATTTCGTTTCAAGCACACGGTTTTAAAACAATTTTTTTTCGAGTATTTTAACACAAATTTTCAAGTAGATCAATACAAATTATAGCTAGCAATGACTAATTGTCATCTATCTCAAAGTATTATTATATATTCAACTCGTCCTCATCCCCAATATTGTACAAACGTCACGTATGATAAAAAGAATTGACAATACTAGTTGACAAATGTATTTTTGTGAGGGACGTTAATCGTTATAAGTACTTTTCAATATTATTTGACGTTTTTGAAAACCCGATTAAAAAAAACAAATAAAAAACAGTGAGTTATATTTTTAAAATAAGTGTCAACATTTAACAAAATTAACATGCACGAGGCCAACAAAAACACGCACATTCCACGCTATGGTCTTTAATGCTCTTGTTTACCACTTAAATTAATTATTTGCTGAGATGGTGTTACTTTCACTGCAAGGAACAAAACTTAAGTCAAAGGGGATAACAACAAAAAATACAGGAGCAAAAGGTTATGTCCATGACACGCGGTGTAAGAAGGAAATTTTGTTCAAACAATTGTCGGCTATTGTCGCGGTTTTGTTTTTCTCCCTCCCCCCCCCCCTCATACTACATTAAACAATTACATAGTTTTATATATACTTTTTATATTAGCTTCACTTGTGAGTGAGGAAGTCTGTGACTGTGAGTGAGCATCTTTTTTTAAAAATATATTGTAATAGTCTAATGTACCAAAAAACGCATAAAACGAGAAAGCCCTTTTATATATATAAAAAAAAATCACATAAGTCAAATGTTAAAAAAAATCGCATCTATAAATAAATAAATCGAAAATTACACTCAATAATAAAACTCACCAAATACTGCATCATTTATTTAATAAGAAGTATTATATTATCTTATCCATTTTTGTGTTATAAACAAAAATTTAAAATTCATAATAGACCTCTAACACGAAGGCCCTCGAGCTATTAATTGTTTCAAGTGTCTGTTTTGTAGCTAGTTTGGACACAAAGCAGTGTTAGTGACAAGTATGACGCGGTGTTTCTTTATCAACCAAATTAATCACTTAATTAGTGCATTGAAAACTTAACAGCTCGGGTTAAATCTCCACCTCATCTTTCTTCAAAAATTAAAGCTAAACATCTTAACCGAACCTTATTTTATAAAAAAAAATTACACTGTTTAATCCGTGAGTTCGTTTCCATTATAAACATGGTTTCGTTGTCTGCAAAAGGTGACAGTTGGGTATACACTAATGACTCTTAATCGCATAATCATATTAAATTGGCGCTATTCCACCTATGATGTCAGCTTAGTCCACCTCAACGTCTTTCTACCTTACATTGTATAAGATTAAGAAAGTGAAGGTAAAAAAGAGGGGGAGAAATGCCACTAATTCCACTTCCATTTTCCATCTCACTCTCTTTCCACATCCCAGAGGCATTACTATGAAAATGGTGCCTAATTCGCGAAGAAATTTCCATTTCCACGCAAAGTTGCTTTTCCCCCTTTTCTTCACGTGTTTTTTTCTTCTATCTCTTTCTATCTCTCTTTCATCTCTTGAAAAAAAGTGTTGCAGTTCAAATGAGAACGAGATGATGAAACACGTCGAGATAAAAACGAATGCGTTAAAGAACATGAAGTTGAACTCATTTGACTTGCATATCCTTATATTAGAAAAATCTCGCATAAAGTATATTTGCTATACTAACGCTAATTAAAAGTTATACAAGACGTTTTTGACTAACGCGATGATGGTTACGTTCTGCGAAAACCTTGCCTAAATTGAAAATTCGCATATGTCGAATTTTTTGTCAAAGTGACAAAACCTCAGTCTTGTCATTTGTTTACTATCGCAAAAAATCGAAATTTTTTCTCACTTCTAACGAGTATATGGGAGGAGTTTTATAGTCGCATAAAAGAAAATCACATATTACAAACTGATATATACGAATTGGGGACCATTGGTCATAAGATTATTGGTCATAAATTATTGGTCACAGACTATTGGTTATAAGGACTATTGGTCATAAGGACTATTGCTCATATGAGCCTTAATATATAAATATAAAAAATTTATAAAACGTTGTATGACCAATAGTATGTAACCAATAATTCTATGACCAATAAACCCTATGACCAAAAGCTCATATGACCAATAGTCCTTATGACCAATGGTCCTTATGACAATAGTCTGTGATCAATAGTCCTATGACCAATAGTCTTATGACCAATGATCCGGACCATATAAACATGGTACTAACTGTAAATTTGTTACATATTTTTTGTACGGTATGTTTCTTATGATGCAGTGGATTTGTTAAGTGTATGTTTTAAAACAACCTATGTACAGATACGTGAATACCATAATGTCAAAATTTGTCACAAAGTGGAAAAACGTCAGAACAAAATCGCATAAAAAGAGAAACTGTCTAGAAAGATTTTCATAATCGCATAAAATCGAATCAACTATAATAAACAGGGTACTTCCTGTAATTTGTTTTTACATATTTTCAGCTGTTTCTTGTGATGCAGTGGAATTGTATTAAGTGTATGTTTTAAAAACTTAACTTATGCACAGATTTATACAATAATTTTGAGTATACAAACAGCACGAGCTGAAAAAATAGAGTAAAATAAACTAATCAAATTACACCAGGTTCAAAAACTAAATTACCCCCAATAATAAGTAATTTTTACCCCCTTCTTCTGTTTTAAATGATGTGGCATCTACAAAATTCTCTTATAATGTCACCATGATTGAAAAATAAAGTAGGTGAAAACCACATTGTAACGCATGTTTGATGGATACCAAACGGATGTGTACAAGCAAGTCCGGTGTCGTGTGTGTTTCTGTCAACTCAAACGTCGGATGTAATCCAGAAGAAGACAAACAAGGTTTTATGGTCGGTCATCAGGATCTCAGATTAGAGTGTCAACACAGCTGAGACCTATTTGCATACGATCCAATGTCACTGATCCGAGCAAGAACAAATCACACAAACCTTCACGCAATGGAGATGACGTTTTTTTATACACACGTTATAAAGTAGAAAACCAATATTTTTCTTTCACGTAACTTTAAAAGTTATTTTTTCCTCCCGAGATACTTGATAGACATTCGTACTAGTTTAAAAAGTTGACATTGTGCATTACATAGTATCATAGCAGAGTAGCCCAACCTGTAAAAGTGTCGAGTAGCATTTCTACAAATTCGAGGAAATCGTGTTTAAAAACGTGAACTTTCTATGGGTTACTTCACGCTTTTGGCACTAATATCTTTGCACATATTGTTGTGCGTCAGGAAGGTAGAATTATACCTACCACATTCTAAAATGTTAAAACTTTAAATCTTGCACCCTAAATATCATCATAAGAAAAACAATAAGCAGCAACAGAACAGCACAGTAACAGCAACAAAAATTCTGGTGAAATTTTATTGCTCCTTGTGTCCTTTGTGTGTGTTCTTGCTTGTGTTTTGTACATTGAAAACATCTTTAGAAAAAAAGGCGAAACATCGGGGTTTGTTGGACTTCTGTACCTCGTCAGGAAAGTAAGGATTTTTTGGTTTTTTAATTTATTATTTTTATGATGACATTAAAAAATGCTTTCAAGCCATTGTTGACAAAATGTTACTTAAAATCCTTTTACACCAGGTCCTTCAATTATAGTACTAGTTATAATAGTATAAATTAAATTAAAGCTTAAGTTTATTTATTTTATTTATTTATTTTATTTAAAACAGTCCTGAGGGACCAAACTAATACGTGTTTTACAAAGATATGGCGTACAAAGCATTATGAACGCAAGGAATAAAACAAATAATAATAAAAAACTTAAACACACAACAAACAAGAATAAAACACATGAAAATACAAGAAAACAATATAAACACTAATTATCAGTTACCATAAAATATACTAATTGCAATGATTAATGTGATGAAACAGCATACGATCAAATTGCTTAAAATTATTGTGATTCGATTTCTCTGGACATGCAAATTTTCGTAACCTGCTTGGTAGATAAGTATATAAACTATATACCAAGAATAAAAAAATAGAACTAAACAGAAAATATAAAAATTATATTAACCAAGCTCATTATAACTGGTTTAACTCGATGCAAATGGTTTATAAAACTTCATATTAAAAAAGACTGTCTAAAATTTGTCTGTTTCTCTGTCTGTAACGCGTTTTGGAACAATGAACACGAACAGCAGTAGTGTATATCATGAAACTTGTTTTGAACAATGGGCATATGCAAAATAACACGCGCATTCAATAATCCGGTTTAAACAATGATCACGTAAAAAAAATCGCACGTTCAACGTATCATGAAACCAACAATGATCACGTGCAAAATCACACGTAAAAATACGATTAGTATAAAATTGCATACCTGCAAATACATATAGTGGCAATTCGTGTAAAAACACAGTTTAAGTCGTATCAGAAAATCCAATACTAAATAGCAAAATCAACAAAGATCTATTTTCACTCAAAACCTTTCTCAAAGTTTTCTAAAACACAACATATCCATCTTCTGACTTTACAAGGAAGAAAAAAAAAAGTCGTCTTTGTACTTTATTCGTTTCTTATAAAACAACCCTCCAGATGATGATGACGATTGATTTTTTTTTATATCCCCCTTCGTCCTTTGATTCGAAGAACTGGTAAGAAAGGAGGAGGGCACAAAGTAAAGTTTTCCCCCCCAAAATTTCAATATTTAATTCCTGCTTCGAAGACACTGATGTTGGCAGAAAGGCTTTTCAGCTGTGCATGTTCCATTGCATGCGTAATGGAGGCTCTGCTTCATTTCTCCCTTGGCAACCTGATGGCAGAACCAACCATTCAACTTGAAGGGAACAAGCACCCCTACCAAAACCTCAAGAAACGCAAAATATACTCTAGGCCTACTACACAAACGAAATATGTACACGATACCACAACGCACCTCAATGTTATTTATTTCTATTAACCAAAATAATTAATCAAAAACATGACAGTTCTGAGACACCGTTGAAAGATGAACAGAAGCGAAGAAGTAACAACAAATACCTTAACTAACATGATGACCACCAAAAAAAAACAGAAAACTGATCTCGTACGTTCAAGATCCTAGGTTTATCTGCGAGTTACGTTCTTCAAACACCACGAAAATCGCGTATAAATCGAAATTCCATGAAGTGCCAAAACTGAAAAGTCTAGTAACTTGTGCAGCACAGCACAAAACACACAGCTAATAACAAGCATATAGAAGAATTTATCTTATCGCATAATAGTGAAATCACACACAAGGAACTTTCATAGATCGAAAACTTAATTTTGTATATAGACATGAAATTTGTGACAAAAGCAGCAAACATTTGCCCGAACAGCAGTACAAAATCGGATAATAGCTAAATTTTTTGGAAGGAATTCTGACGTAATCTATTAATGAAATCGCATTTAAGAAACTCGCATAACTTCATGTATTAAACTAATTACCAGCACAGATACAACTGAATGATTATATACAAGATCTATATTACTGTACGTTAACTTGATCGTAATAAACCTACATAAAGTTCGACATCGATTAGGTAACCAAAATGAGTTCATACGGTCTTTCAAGGTTAACGAATTAAAATGAAACAGGTGATTAAAAAAATCTGCGTTTCCGGTAACAACCTCGTTATCACTGAAACGAACACGTGGAAATATAGTTTTGGCTGAAATAGGTTAAGTGTTTATTTGGATGGATCGGTTTTATCTCTCAACAGTACTAAAAATACACTGAAAATAAGTCTAAAATAGGCCTACATTATAAATAGGTCGTAAACTACGTATAACAAAAAAGTATTCATCTGTGTGTACAATAATGTGTGGTGGCATGAAATGGCTGAAAATGTAGATATATCGTCAGCAAACACATTTCGAAAAAAAAACAATATCGTGTGACAATATCTCAGAATTGACTGCACACTGATCCGTCTAAATTCCATAAAACAAAATATTCCCCGACCCCAGCCTACGTTCAAAATTTCAGCTCCGTAGGTCATCGGAAACCTACTAAAGAAAAGCTCCAAAGAAGTTGAACCGTTTCAACCTCAGAGTAAGTTAAATAAAAAATAGTTAAAAAAATAAAACTAAAATAAATCCTTTTTAAAAAAAACCCATACCAACTTTTAATTGGTTACTTGATCAAAATCTAGAAAAACCCATTTTTTTTACAACAAAAAGAAACTGCTTGTAATCAAAACAAAAAAGTAAAGTAACCTGTCCATAACTATTTTACATTCAAGGAATCGATTTCAAACCATGCTAAATAATGCAGGGACAAAAAAAATATTTTCTCTGAAGTTTCTTAAACTTTGTATTTGCATTATCGATGTTGAAGTACTAGATTAAATTCTCCTTCGTGTTGACTTTGGGTTTTTCTTCTCGAATTCACCGAATAATATCCTTTACTTTTTATATAGACAAGTAAACGATAAAAAATAAAAATTTAAAAAATCACACATAAAGTATGAATAAACGGAAAGTAAAATAAAATTTGAAAAAAAAAACAAAAACGAAAGAAGAGAAAATGATGGATCCGCAAATAATCCTTTCGACACGCAGAAATGAACGACTCTCACATACACAGTCGAAGTTGGCTCTTGAGACATGCAAATGAATGCCAACTAGGCCTGTATAAAAAAAGAAAAGGATTTCGTTTAATTTCCTTCTTCGATTGAGTGAGTGAACGCATTCCCTTTGCAAATAGATGAAAGCAAAATTCGGTAATCGATGCTCATTCAACGGCTTAATGACTGCACGGAGAGCCCCACTCCTGGTCATGACCATAATCGACCTAATTATACGTTGTTTGTTGCGGTTCAAAGTCACGTGATGTGGGCTTTTAGACGACAAACGACCACACCCTGGATGAGTACAAAAACAAGATACATGAAACGTCACTCACTCTCAAGGTGTATGCGCGCGCGCGCCTCTCTTTTTTTTTTGTATATGACAACATGTAAGTGTATATAAAAGTACATGTATATGTCGTATATTTATTTATATACAGTATATTTGTGAGCTAAAATACGTATATTGTACATAAATTCTTTTTCTGTGTTCTTGTAATTGTTTATCATACTTTTCGGATACTCCACCAAATAAATAAATAAATACATAGGCCTACATCGATGTATATGAAGATATGTACGTATATACAGTAGATTAATATACTGTATGTACACCTATACCATTGTATACGTATACTATATACATGTTTACATCTGTACTATTTACATACATATTTATACTCACATTTATGTATTATTCCTAGACCATATGCTTTGTCAAGTATTTTTATGGGTGACCCTTGTAAGTAATTTTGAAGTATGTACAGTACTAACTTACGTTAAGTCTGTGTCTGTTTTGTTTATTGTTTTTTCAAAGCGCAATAAATTCTATTATATTTACATCTATACTATTACACAAAGGGTTGAAGAACTTTGTATGTGATTGTGTAGCCTACTAGTTGGCTAACCTTGAGAATCCCTGAACCGATTCGAACGTGGTGTTCACTATTGTATATTCTAAATAAATTTCAGAGGATAGCTTGATTGAACGCGATTTCAAAGCTTTAAAAACCAACATTGTTTTTAAAGCTTTGAAGCTTCAGTTTGTCAGGAAAATATGAAATGGTGGCATTGTTGAGAGGCATTGTTAAAAAGCATTGTTTTTATCATTTAACAACATTATTTTGTCATTATTTTACATCAGACAACGCTAACTGTCTTATGCAAAATGTCAAACAAACACAAAATGTCATGTTTTGTTTTGTTTTTATGTTACAATTTTTCAATGCTTATTTATTGCTTTCTCTTTTTATATAAGTTTTGTGTTCCATTACTGAAGAAAGAAGAAGTTTCCTTCGGTGGTCCCAAAAATGTGAATGAAAATAACAAATAAATAACCAAAATTAAATTTGTCAGGTTTTCCCGCACAACACAGCGCATTGCTACAGCTTCACCAGGCTTTCCAGCATAAAGCAGCGCATTGCTATAGCTTTTTTTATTAGGCTTTCCAGCATTTCACAGCGCATGGCTACAGCTTCACCAGGCTTTCCAGCATAATAATACAGCGCATGGCTACAGCTTTATTAAGCTCTCCAGCAGAGCACAGTTTTATTAGGCTATTCAGCATTGCACAGCGCATTGCTACAGCTTTTCTAGGCTTTGCAACCTGACACAGCGACAGCGCATTGTGAAAGTTTTGTGGACCAAATTTCGCTATTGTGCAATTTCGTGCGGTGGTAGTGCACGTGACTGTGCGTTTAAGGTTTTGCTATTTCGATTTCGATGAACGCGATTTAGACTTATACGAGCACCTCCTCATATACCATTTTGAATTAAAACGGTACAACTAATTTGATTGAAAAATTCACAGGGAATTCTTTACTGAAAATATTTTTTACGACCAAGCAATAAATAACCAATCCATAAAAAAAAAACATTAAACACAATCAGCAAAAAAAAAAATAAATAAATAAACAAAATAAAATAAAAAAACCCCAACTGTTGTTGTAAACGCCAAACTTTCAACGCTTTGACTTCGGTCGTCACAAAAGTCCCAACTATCGACTTCGTCGTCCCAACTGCTTAGTACTCGAGTCCTAAGTCGACACAAAGTGGTCATTGAGTTTCTTTCCGAGTCATTCGAAAACTACTTCACCTTTTCTTGCAACAACTTTTCCCTTCGCTTTTATCCTTGCTACATTTATTCGTCCGTGTAAAGAGCCCCCTGTTTTTTTTCTCCTACTTTTACCCTTTTTTTTAAAGCTTCCTTTTGACCGGCCAATGGAAGCCATTTCTTCATGAAATGGACGCTGTAAAAACAATTGGGAGGCTTTAAAACCTTCACACTTCCCCTGGAGAGAGAGAGAGGAAACGACAGAAGCCTAAGAAAAGGCACACATACGTGGCACTAGGACGAGTAGCACTAAACCAAATGCTACCAACTAGGGAATACAACTCCTTTGCCACTGATTCACCCTCTATCCATTTCCAAACGAAAACATTCAACTTTGTTTTCAGATATCTATGTATATTTTTTTCACAATTTACTACGGTATATTATGTTCTTACAAAAAAAAGTAGTTTTGTCAATAATCAAAGTTCGATATTTTTCGAAACATGAAATATAAACCATGAAAAGTTGGATAAACGTGTGGATCAGTTTTTTTTGGCACAAAGTTTGTACGTGTAGCACATAAAATCATATCAACATATCGATTTTTTTCATTGATATAGTAATATTTTTGAAAAATGATCATAAATGTTTTTATCGATATCTCGGTTGTTTTATCGATATCTCGATTGTTTTATCGATATATCGTGTGTCCCGGTTTTTGGCTTTTCAGATCTCGTCACGCCACTGCACTAACCAATATTGCACTAACAGAAGTATCCATTTTATACTCTTTAAATCAGCTTCACATTGTGAGTTGTGAGTTGGTGAGTGAGAAAGCTGATAATTGAACGTATACTGCCATCTACAGTCGTTTATGAAAATATTTATACTGTATAGTCCAATGTACTTAAAAAACGCATAAAACGAAAGCATTATGTATGTACATACAGTATATCTGTATATGACAGTAAACCTACGGTATATGAAGTATGCTTAAGAAGCAATTTTGATGTATTTGTTATGTTTGTGTTGTCAATTCATGTGAGATAATTGTTTGATGATTTCCGAATTGGCATTGTAAATAATTAAGCCCTCGTGGTAAAAACAAAACAAAAAGGTGTTTAAAGCCTAGATGGCTTAGTCGCTCTGTGATAAGTTTTTTTTCATGTCATGTAATACCTATGTCAAATAATTACAAAAACTCAATCAGTGAAATGCTCCAACAAACTTATATGTCACAGGCAGAATACGAATTCAGTTAAAACCCAATTTGGACGAGTCAAAACTAAATTTGACATTGTTTCTAGACCGATTTAAACCATTGAGTATAGCGTCTGGTGGCCTTCGGCCGCGTTATTTAAGCTAACCTTTGTAGTTTCAAAATCAATCGGATTTTGACTAATGAGATCGGATTTTCTTCGAAATCGGATTTTCATTGCAATATATATACTGCAGATTAGCAGTCGTTCTATTATAAAACACTGAAACCATGTACCAAACATGAAATGAATGGTCAATACAATGCGTTTTTTTGTGTGTGATTAGTGTTTTACATCTCATAAAGATAAATATAAAAGATACCAAAATAAGTGGAAAATTTTGGTATAATGCAATTTTGGTATAATGTATGTAGGCCTATGGGTTATGGTTTATTGCCTAAGTAACTTAAAATAAAATACGAGAACGTTACCAAGATAGTTGATGAATCGTAACGTTCGTTATAGAATTTGGTCGTAAATCGAACATTCGTAAACCGAGTTAAATCTTTTCTAACTCTAAGAAGCCGTAATTTGTCTCCTATGATAATAGAAGTGAAGATCTCAATTGAAGGAAAATATGGTGATAAGCCACACTTTGACGAGTTACAAGCTTCCAGACAGAAATTTAAAAAATGCCTTCGAAGACGATATTCACATTTCAAAAAACGTATCGTGCTTAAATTTTCTTATTGCACAGACATTCACAAATTAGATGGTCCACATCCAGCCCCCCCCCCCCCTGTCTGTCTGTCACTCGAAACTCGTGGTGAGAAATAAAAAAAAACCAACACCACCACCCTTGATATATGTATTTTACTAGGTGACAGAGGGGGTAATGGGGTTCTTATTTTTCCTTTTGTACCATTCCGAAGAGGGATAGTACTAGTAGTTTTTTGTCTCTCCCCCCCCCCCGTCTTTTCACGCATTCACCACTGAAACGCGTTGCGGACGACGGCGCCCTTTCAAGTTCTTTTGTAAAAAAATACGACCAGCCTCTCGAATGGCCGCTACCCAAGGTCGCATACTCCACCCCCTATTCTTTAACACCCTGCACCCCCTTCCTGGCTTCCATTATTCAGCTTTCGACAAGTGTATGCATGCCTAGCGTGAAACTCTTACCAACCCCTAGGAAATAATATCGAGCTTTACTGACTTCGAGGAACGTCCATAACAACAAGTAAAAATCAATTTCCGTAAGGACTGTTTAATACTAACCACTTTAAATAAAAACAGGTTTTATGGATTACATCTTAAACTTGTTATTTACTGTTTATGTTATAGTTTTTTTCATATTTATTTTATTTATAGTCACATGCACTATGTGCAAAAAAAAAAAAAAAGTATTGCTTTCATGCTACCTAAAACCAAATACATTAAAAATATTAAAAAATGATTTTTAAGCATACCCTTTTATCTACTGTCCTGTACAGTGTGTATGTGCACGCCTAATGCAAAGAATCCATTTTTGATTTCTGCATGTTTCAATTTATGCGAATTTTGATTAATGCAAATTGAAACTCACGCAATCTGAGTAATTTTGTTATTCAGATTGTATGCCTGTTTTGAGTGATTTCATTTTCGATTTGTGCACGTTTCGATTTATGTGAATTTTGATTAATGCGAATTTCGATTTATACGAAATTAAATATATCCGATCGTTGAGTAATTCGATATTTAATTTATGCGAGTAATGAGTAATTCCAGTTTTGATTTTCGCAATTTTTGATATACATGGAATGTTTTACATTGAGTTTATTCAGTTTTTGACTTATGCGATTCTCATTTTATGCGCTTTTTGGTACATTGAATTGTACAGTATATTCTTATTAGCGACTGTAGACGACAGTATATATTCAATTCCCAGCTCATTCACTCACAAACTCACAAATGATGCTAATATATAAAGAATGTAAGGAATCGAATAAAAAACAAAATAGAATAAATAGCTCAAAACATTAATGATTAAATTTTACAACATACGTAAACACCATAGGTGTCTTTAAAAACTTTTTTATACATGTTTTGATTAAAGTAATATAATTTTTAAAATCTAAAAATTTGCAACACAATATAAACATATATCTATATTTTGTATAAATATACGCGTAATAGTATAAGAACGTGCTCAGAAATAATAATGCCAAATATAGTGTTTTTAGGAACACCCTATACATTAAACTGAATAATTACTCGTGTCAACTTATTCCACTTATCTCACTTTTCCCACACACACACTCAACAATAGCTATTGAAAACACTATAACAACAACAGATTCGTCAACGATCAAGTTCCCTTCAACATTAAAACGTCACCCTGGTCTATAAACCCACATTTACATCTAGTCCTACACACATAAACTACAACAAAAAAATCACCATCGCCCATTAAATATAATTAAAGATCTTGACGGGAGAAAACGTCATTTCTGTGTCGTTTTTCTTTTAAGTCACGTGACATACACAAAGGTGTCTTCCCTTTTTTTTATAGGACCCCCCTCGCGAGAAGCTCGAATGACACGACTCCACCTACCTAATTGCATGAAAATCAACTCCCTCTCTTTTTCCCATTCACCTTTGCCATCCCCTCAAAAACGAAGAAGACACTCAGAATAATTTACACCCCCCTCACCCACCTCTCATTGTAAATCTTTCCCTGAGAAAGCTTCACTTGTGAGTGAGCTTGTGAGAGAGCTGGAAATCAAACGTATACTGCCATCTACAGTCGTTTATGAGAATATACTGTATGTACAAAAACAAACCGCATAAAACGACAACTGCATAAATCAAAAACCGCATTAGTCTCAATGTAAAAGAAAATCGCATATAAAAATAAATAAATCGAACATTCCATAAAACGAGAACTGCACAAGAACTTCGCATAAATATAAGACCTCGTAAATCCAATGTATAAAAAAATAAATCGCATAAATAAATAAATAAATAAATCGCAATTTGCAAAAATAAAAAATAAAACAACTCAAAACTCGCATAAATCAAATATCGAATGACTCAACGATTGCATAAATTTAAAATTCGCACAAATCAAAATTCATGTGAATCAAAATTCTCTCATCCAATCAAAATGTGCAGAAATGAAAATCGGAAATTATTCAAAACAGACATAAATTGAATATCGAATAACTGAAAGATTGCATAAATTGAAATCGCATAAATCGAAACACGCAGAAATCAAAAATGGATTCTTTGATTTCTGCGATATATAAAGAGTATATAAAGAGTAGGCTTAAAAAAGCATTTTTAATGTACTTGTTTATGCTCTATCAAAAGTTCCTACTTAAATGTCAAGATAATAACGTATCACTTGGTTCACACATATAACATAATCTTGTAACGAAAAATAAATTTATGTACCTCTAAATCAGTTAAGTCGAAGTTAGCAATTGACAACAGGTGAAAAAGGTGTATAAACGAGAAGGTCGGTTGATAAAAAAATAAAATTAAATAAATAAATAAATAAAAAATAAATTGTTATGGCGTCATTTTTTTCTTTCGGTTATTGTCATTATGATTCCCAGAGGAATGTTTATCAACGTGAGGGTCATTTTCACATCGTGTCGAGTCACCGAACGAGGATTGATGTAAAAAGTGGCGCCAGCAAAATGGCCATACAGAGATCAATTAATCATGTCACGGTGGAAAAGTGAAAGAGGAGGAGTTGTTACACGGCCGTATACACCTCCACCCAAAAAATGAGATCATAGTCAAAAAGAAAAAGATCACAAATAATTCAAGCTAAACACCCTCACTCACTGACTCGCAGAAGAAAAAACGACTAATAAATCCTAAAATAGCATAAAATAAGAAAAAGCATAAAATAACAAAAATTATTATCAAAGTGTTTCTCTTCAACTAGTACTTAATCAAAACCAATAACAAGTATAAGCAAAAACAGTTTGTTTTTAATCTTTTTAACCTCTTTTATGTTACTTAACTCTGAAATTAAAATGGTTCAACATATTTGAGCTGTTTTTTATGTTCCCGATGACATACAGAGCTGAAATTTTGAACACAGGGTAGGGTCGTGGAACATTTTGTTGTATCAAATTTAGAAAGATCAGTGTCCAGTCAATTCTTAAATTTTGTCACATGAAGAGTCCGTTTTTCCTCGAAAAGTGTTTGCTGACGATATACCTACATTTTTAGACATTTTAAGCCACAACGCATTGTTGTACACAAAGATAGTACTAGAGCTCATTATGTGAGCATTCATTGTTGAGATTATAAAACTGATCAATCCAAATAAACACTCGTCCAAACTTGACACAACAAAATATTCCACCACCTAAGCCTATGTTCAAAATTTCAGCTTTGTAGGTCACCGGGAACCTACCAAAAAAAAAAGAGCTGAAAGAGATTCAGCCATTCCAACGCTAAGTTAAATAAAAGAAAGGTTAAAAGCTCTGTCATGGTGTCGGTAACGTAATATGAAATCTTTAAACAATGATCACGTGATCATCCGTTTCGAACAATAGCACGTGAATGATGATTGTAGTTTAGCATTTTTAATATTATTATTTAAAGATTGACTACGTCATACTTTTGCAGCCACACTTTGGTCAGTGAGCTGACAATTATATAAAAAAATACAATATAAAGCAATAATATAAAACAATCTTCTCTTACTTTCAAGTGGTTTGCGATTTCGAATTAGTTCACGAACAATCAGATAAATATTCTATTTTAAACGTTCTTTACAGTTGACGTTATTGCCAAATTATACTTTTTGATGATTCATTCTAGACAAAAAAAAAAGCTAAACAGCCCACCCTCTCGGTTGGGGGTGGAATAGTTTATCGAGTAGGCTACTTGAAACTAGTGGCAAGTCGAGTACATCTGCTATCTACCTAAACATCTGCCCCTTTTAACATTATTAGCTATCAACACCTATTACAATACAAAAAAACCCCACATATTCAGAGATACAATAAGTGGGGAGTTCAAAAAGTTCCCAGAAAATTAAAGTATCGTATTTATTTTAATTTTCCAGGAATATTTGAGCCCCCCCCCCTCCCCCGTGTAAAACCCTTTATATTTCCCTTTAATATACCATTTTTTATCGAAACAAATTTAAAATTTTTAAGAACCTCACAACTGTTTTTTTAAAGTATTAGCCCAGCCTTCTATAACGAGATGAATAATTCGAAATTTACACAACGAGTAGTTTAAAGTGTAATTTCATACAACGAGTTGAACTCCGAGCATTGTTCAGTGACGCAATAGAAAAGTCGGTCAGGTAACATTTGACAATTCTTGTAGTAATTGTATTTGTGCATAATTTTTTATACTTTTTATATTAGCTTCACTTGCGTTATGAGTAAGTTTGTGAGAGAGTTGTGAGTGAGCGAGCTTGGAATTTAACCATGGATTCGTCTTAGCCTACTGAGTAACACTGGCTAATGGTGTTAATGAAAAACCAACATAGCGGGTGCTACATGCCATTAGTGCATTATTTTTTAGACCTTCCTACAGGCTAAATGGCTGGATGGATTTTGCTGAATGAAATTTTCACGGATCCGTCTTAGTCTCGCGAGTGCCACTGCTTTTATGCTGTTAATTAAAAAAACAATATGATGGACGCTATATGCCAGTGTATGAAGAGTATGCTTAAAAAATAATTTTTTAATGTACTTGTTGTTACAGAAAGTTTGTCAAGACGAAAAACTTAGGAAAAACATTTTTTGCACGAAATCATTACAGGGTGAATGCTGTTCATACAAGTTTCTCCTACAACGACAGCATGCACCAAAATAAACAATTTGTATGAAGCTCGGCTGTACATACTGTATTTAAAATTAATATTTTGCGAAGCTTCCAAATCCCCCCATCATCTTGATTTCTTCTGCCTCCCCCCTTTATTTTTCCTCTTTCCAACAACATCGCGTCCCAGTCGAAGTCCATTGTTTCCCGACGACATTCTCCTTCGAGCTAATTGTGCTCGCTTCTAATTGGCCAAACGTTCAGCGTCAACCAGATGGTGCTACAGTAAAATTGTTTACGAGAGCCACGCACCAGCTAGCTGCATTTGCGCCAGCTACCAGTCTCTTTTATGAGTGCTTTATGGAGAAGCAGTTGCTGATTGCCTCCTTCCAACTCTTGCTCTTTCTTCTTCTTACCACATTCTACCAAAAACATCTCCCCTCCCCCTCCTCTAATTCTCCTCCAAACAGAATACATCTTGAAAATGACCGACTTTTTTAAAAAGAAAAATAAATTTCTAAAACCCGTTCCCCGAAAAGATGAAGATTTTAACCAAACGGTTAATCTAACGCGTTAATAATAAAAACGAATGTTAAACAAAAGAAAACCAGTGTGGTTAAGTTATAAGAGTACGAGTAACCACTTTATTACGGTTCTATTTCATAATAATAATAATTGAACAAGTAATAGACAAAAACTTTTTTTGTGTGGTAAAACTTTTTAACCTTGCTTGATATTGTGTTTCTGTTTAACAAACTAAACTTTAAAAGTGTATGAAACAAAACGAGTGGAAAGATAAATATTTTTGATTTGTGTTGAGTGTATATTCCGATGGATTCACTTCACAACAATGAATGGTTGCGCAGATAAGCTGTACGTAGTGAAAGGTACATTAGTATTAATAAACGTTTTAAGTTTATTAACTCGACCGTGTTAAACATCCTAATCAAGCTTTTATATCTCGTATAAGAACATTATCCCTCATGAGCTGTATACAAACAACTGCTTGACACGTGTATAACATTACTCCAAAATAATACAATCAAACGCATCTCTTCCATTATTACATATATACAGCACTCGTATTTACTTATTAATCCTTCATTAAAGGGGTAGACCCACAACTTCCGACCTAATTAACTCGTCGTTAATAAACTAATCAACAACAACGATAAACATTATCGTGACATAAAAGTATTTACCGTTTACCTTTAAAACCGTTTACACTCATAGTTTCACTATTTTATATCACTATAATTATTATTTATTTATTTAATACTTTTTGTCCCGTAGAGACTATGAAAAAACCGAAAAAGTATAACAATACAAGATACATATGAAACAAACAAAAAATTGGTTAACAATTTACAATTTATACGTTTTATTTAGCTTCACTTGAGTCCGTGAGTTTGTGAGTGAATGACCTATACTGTCATCTACAGGTGTTTATGAAACTATACTGTATAGTCCAAAAATTGCATAAAGCGAAAACCGCACAAATCGAAAAACGCAAATAAATTCAATTTGAACCAAAATTCGTTTAAATCGAATCGAAAATATTGCAAAACTCAAAAAAATAATTTCTCAAAATTCGCATAAATCGAAGATCGCGTTACTCAAAGATCACATTAATCTAATTGATCTCATAATCAGTCATGTTTTATCTGTATTTTTGTGGTTTGTCCCTTAAGGGATGTATATTAATAAAAAATAAAAAATAAAAAAAATTTAAATTTGCATAAATCGATACTTGCAGAAAACTAAAAAATTTCCATGAATCGAATAACTCAAAGATTGCATAATTTTATTTATTTTATTTATTTATTTATTTATTTAATACGTTCCGTAGGGACAAGAACAGTACAAAATCGACATTATACAAAAGAAAAAACCCAAACAATCTAAGAATAAAACAATGACAAATCTAAATTCGCATAAAGCGAAACTATAAATATCCTTTAAAAGCCTTTTTTTTTGTAATGTACTTATTATTAAACAACTGTAATTGTTATTAAACAATTCTAAACCAGTACATATTTTTTTCTACACTTTATAGTAACATGATCATCAACAATAACAACAGGAGTAGTATAAGGATATAGTGAAGGGAAAGGGAGGGTTAGGAGTAACGACGAGAACGGCTTTCTTCGCCAATAGCAAATCCAAGGGATGGGGAAAAATGAGGGGGTTGAGGGTAAAAGAACAAAAAAAATGGAAGGAAAAGGGAGATAAATCTTGGAAGAGGAGGAGGAGGAGAAAAAGGAGGGGTGGAATGGGTGCAGTCGACGGGGTCACGTGACCGCGGGGGCCACGATCGATCGAACGTTGATGGTTCAGGACGACGACGACAACGCCCTCCAACATATCCCAGGAAACTCAGGGACAAAGTCATCCATGGATAAATAAAAAGAAGAAAAAAGATAACACTCTCCTATATTACGTCTTCTTTTTTTTGTATACAACAGACGTACGATAAAAGCCAACGTATCAAACTTATAATACAAAAAAATAAAAAATAATTTTGTATTTATAAGTTTAATTACCTTTTACATTATATTATAAGTTGTATTATAAGTTTGGTACATTTTGTAACACCACACTATTAAGCTATTTATTTATTTTGTACAAACGTTGTTGCTAGCATTGTAACGATATCGACGTTTCAATGTATCTACGTTATTGCTAATTGTGCCATACAACACTACATTTAACACTAGATTTATTATTATTATTATTTTATTTCAGACCATGGGTCCATAATTGACAAACACAAAACACAAAATACAAATTGCAAAA
>JAQIWH010001519.1:0-30895 GCA_034695005.1 Cryptops parisi
CCCTCCTACAGGCTAAACACATTGACGGATATTGCTGAATGAGGTGTCAATAGATTTGTCGTAGTCTCACGAGTGTCACTGATAATATGCAGTCTGTCAAAAATCAATATGGCGGACGCTATATGTCATAGTTTATGCGCAGTTAGGTTGTTTCATTTTTTCATGAACAATTTTGTTTCATTTTTTGTTTGGTTATTTAGAAACAAAAACAATTGTTCTTTGCTATAACATCTAAAATTTATTAAATCGGGCAACTTAAATTGGAACCCCTAAAAATGAGTCTTTACTGGTGGGTTTTTGTTATCTGTTACATTTTTTACTAGAATTTGGGGGCTATCCAGTCATAGAAGGCCCTACTCCTGTGCTTACTGCGAGTACCTATTAATCCACCTCTGATCCCCCCTCCCAGTCACGGGGGGGGGGGGTCGAACTACAGTACCCCATATCTTCAGTACTTGAAGCTTAGATACTAGTGGCTTCTGTAGCACCTGTGTCAATCTTCTCTCCCCATTTCGATAGGTAAAGACTTAAATCTTAGTAGAGCATGTTTTAGACTAGAGTAAAGGACAGAAACCTCAGCAACACTAGTTTAGTCGAAAAATATAACAAAAGGACATGACATTTGGTGAGTGCAACTTCAACACCTACAATGAAAGCTAACACACACTCTCTCTCTCTCTCAAGCTGCTCCAGGGAAGGCTAGTTATTTTCATGGGTAACAAATCATGCAATTAATACACAGAGACAAACCATCACATAATAGCACAAAGACACAAATTTGAGCGGCAGAAAATAAAAGTGTGTATCTATACCATGTCCACTAAACAAAATGTTCAATGGGAGGAGTGGAAAACAAATCGATATTTCTGATAGAGCAGGTTTCGTCTGGGCACATTCCAAACAACGAAATGGGGGAGCAAGTCTTCATCACCCATCCAGAACGACTAGGTAGGTAGGTAGGTGTAGATGGGAACCAACAGAATCAGTAAGCTATGTAAGAATCTCTCAAGTTCTTTTCCAATAATAAGCAGCAGAGCAGAGCAGAGCAGAGGACATGACATGCCCCGCCCACCTTGTTCCACCTCGCCAAATACTCCAAGTGAAAACTTTTGTCATCGATTTAAAAACAACAAAGTGCGCGTTGTTGCATAATGAAAAGTTCTTCCATCTCAAGTGTCCAGAAACTTAGTTTCATTTAGTGGTGAGAGTGGAGGGCAAAAGACAGGCTACCCAGGCGATTTCATCAGCCCATTATGCTGGTCACGGCCATGCCAAACAAGTACAAGACTAACTAACTCATTAACAGGATGGTCCAAGCTTTTTCAATCACTACTAAGAAATCGGAAAGGTGATTTTTCAGATAGTAGTAGTCGTAATGAAAAATAAGCCCATTACTACTTGAAAGATTTCTCTTTATTCTAGGCCAGGGGTTAGCAAACTTTTGGCACATAAGAGCCAATTATGAGTAGCGCAAATGTTTTTTTAGAATATTTTCGAAAGCAATAACTACCGTACTCTCTTAAAATGCAGTTGAATTACAGTGAATTAGTCCAAGTTATGCAAATGATCTCTTAAGTGACACATACACTTGTATCCGAAGTGTCGAACATTGCTGACCCTTGAGCTAAGCTATGATAACCATGTACAAAGCTGAACAGTTAGAAAAACCATGTACAAAGCTAAACCTTGTGTTAGAAAAATACACATACAGGGTATTTCAGTCCAAAATTTGATCAGTGCAAAAATGTTTAAAACTTTCAAATTAGAGGCATATTTTATATTAATGTTCTTTTATTTTTATGAAATTAACGAAAAAACGGTGTGCACGCACTCTTTCCCAACCCCAACCATCGCGAACGCGCCCAAAATTTGGCAACGATAAACGATGAGTAGTTTGTTGCGAATTCACCTTGAGGTTAATAAATCGCTGATTGGAGGTAGTTTTATATATAAATATATACTGTATATATTTAGGGAAGCATTCGTCGGCTAGCATCCCTGAAGTAGCATAAACTGGGGATCATTTCAAAAATTTCAAATGGAAACATGGAGCAATCAAGTGGAAAGATCTTTTTAAACAAAAACAACGTTTACCTGCCTGAAATATTTTTTAATATCGTCTACCATTAAGGAGGTAGTTGACATGAAAACAAGAGAAACGGAATCATGAGGTTTTGCAATCGAGCTTGATTGAAGGTGTTTGAAATGTCTACCACACACACTACATGCAGTAGTGCCAAACCAGGCTATTCAGATGTCCTACTAGACAACAACCTGCATCCCTGTCATGTCAACTGCCTTCAAGAACTTGAGGGAAGTAACTTCTACAACCGTGTGATTTCTGCAACTGGTTGCTCACAAAGAACCATACTGTTCAACCCAACCCACCATTCTCTGGACAGGAGGCGACGTTCGAGAGCAATAGGGAACTCAACATCCACAACACGCATTACTGGTCAACAAAAAACCCACACTGGCAAAGTGCATACATATAATGTATGCACTTTGCTACACTGGTGGCAAGAAGTGAACACCCAATACATTTCAAGCATCCACACGTGGTGTGGCCTCATTAGAAACCAAATCATTGGGCCCTACCCTACTTTTTCGAAAGGGCTTTTAATAGAGAATTGTATGTCAACTCCCTGTATCAACTTCTAAATGATTGACCTCTGGCAACACAAGTGATGATGTGGCTGTAACAAGATGGATGTCGAGCATATTTTTCCGTGCAGTGCATAGCTTGTAGAGTGAATCGGGTGAGCAGAACCATTGGTGTGGTCCCCAAGCTCCACTGATTTAATACCAATAGACTTTTTCATATGGGGGTGTGTAAAAGACATCGTTTACTGAAAGCGTCCAACAATGAGAAATGACAAACAACAGAAGTCGGGAAGCCTGTCAGTCGCTGAGTAAAAAGATGACGTCGTAAGGGCAACCGACGTTAGAAGAATGCAGAGATGGTTACATCATGGTAGTAGACATTTTGAACAGTTTTTTTAAACAAGCCCAAGTGTGAAATATCATGAGTTTATTTAATTTATTTTCACTTCAAATATCTCCTTAACAGTAGACGATATTAAAAAAATGTTTCAGGTGAAAGTTGTTTCTCTCTAAAGTATTTTCCAACAATACTCCACTTCACCACGTCTCTAAGTTTATCCTACTTCCGGTTTGCAGTGATTAAATTTTTCATCTCGCATAACTTCACCTTACTACAGTTTGAGAAAACGCTGGTACGGGTGGTCTAATCTAAATACTGTAAGACACCCTTGCATATCAAGTGCTGTGAGTTTAAGCAAGCCATTGTGCATCTATGAAAGCGCTTTATGTAACTTTATCACCTGTGTTGTTGTTTTTTCATTCCATTTCCAACTTCATGCTATCTTAACGTGAACCAGTTTGAATTTAAGGTGACTTTTTTAACAGCTGTGTATTTTTAGAACGACAGCAAAGGTAAGATGAAAACTTCAACACCAGTTCAGGATGACTCTTCATCTGGGAAAGCCCAGTGGACTCTCGAACTTCGAATGGCTTGATGTTCGAACAACTCAATAGTCGAACAAATACTGTATTAAAAACAAAATCTGGGTTCGAAACTTGAAAGTTAAACAAAGAAGCAGAGGATCGTTTAAAAAATACGACAAAAAATGACATTAGACATGTTTGTTTCCAAAGAAAAATCGAGTAGTGGTGGTAATGCTAATGAACCACAAGCCTCCTGGTGGAATTCACCTACCAGTGAACAGTAATTTCCATCATTATTGATAGGTTATTTTTATTATACAATATTTTTTATGCAAAATGTTACCGCTAAAGTGCAGAATCTGCAGATTAACTACGGTGATCCGTTAAAGTGCCAAAAATTGTTTTATTTCTCAAATTACATAGATAATCTGTAGAATTGCCGGTACTTTCCGGTTATAGCCAGGCCCGTCTGATGTTGCTATTTGCCTGTACTTGGTGATGGGTTTATTTTGCAGGTTAGGTAAAGAAAACAAAACAATATTATACATTTAATACGTTTCTTCGTTTTTCCTAACCTAACCTATCCTACAAAATAAACCAAGTACAAAGCAAATAGCAACATCAGACTTGGCCTGGCTATAACAGGAAAGTACCGAATTACCTAACCTAACATGCGGAAAACTCTTGATTCCGCACACGTTAACGGAGCAAATCAGTTAGTCTGCAGATTAGCTCAGTGATGTGTACATTAACGGCTTTAGCGGTAACATACATATACATTGTACTATTTTAATACACAAACATTCCACTGTTGAATGAAATTAAATAAGGCTACTTGTTTTATCATTATTTACCAATAGGCACTTAAAATGTCTTATACTGAGTAAATTTTAGCAGCCTGAAATGGATCAATTCAATCAACATTATTTCTTACGAGAAAACTTAACTCGAAAGTCAAACCGTCTCCTGAACGAATTGTGTTCGAAGTTCGAGGGTCCACTCGAGGGTACATGGATACATGCATTTCAGAGTGAGTTTTTGCATTTCATTTGTTTAAAAACCAGACACTGAATATTAAAAATCTCAAAAAACATTCACTGATTTTAACCAGTAAAATGGGTAATTGAGTCATTTAACCAAGTCCAAGCATCCATGAATGAATTTCAAAATCATAACACAAATAAATGAGCAAACAAGACAAAAAATTAAAAATGAGACCTGCTTGTCATCACAATCACCACCATTGAAGTTAGCTACAAGTGTCAACAGATTAGCCTGCCTATTTATGTTTGTGCACCAACTAAATGCTTTATTTGATCAATCCCTTTAACTCCATACAATACAAGTTCATGTGAACCTACTAACAATGTTCTTACATGTAGTGCTTGCCATCCATGAACTTGATATCTTAATTATAAGAAATTTCAAAATGTTTCACATTCAATTACTCTAACCATTTGACCAATTTAGTACTACAGAAAAGAACCCATCTTGGTAGTTTGCTATACTTGTGCCTCAGGCAAGTTGTTTCATTCATGCAAACCTTTAAAGTAAAAACCATTTATTATCCATAAAAAATCGCGTATAACAGACTGTTCCAAAAACTGCCATTGGAACTCAATCAACTTATAGTCTAACCCTATTAAACCGCCAACGAAAGTGTGCAGAACAAGTCTTCCTCCTTTACTTGTTAAATTCCCATGATAAAACGCCACACCTTTTAAGCTACAAAAGTACTCATTGTATGGAAATTCACACAATCAAAATAAGAAATGGTCAAACAGGAAAGTCAGAAAAATTCAAAAAACAAAAATCCTAGTCAAGTCAGCAATCTATAGAAGAACATTTCTCGAGCCTTCTTGTCAAGAAAATCAGTCGGGATGCCATAGTTGACATTGGGAGAATAGTTAGAAATGCGGGAAGGGCAGTTGGATTAAAAAAAACCTCTTTCTGATATGTAGGCTACTGTATATTTACATATCTTTTTCATAAAATATAATTTCATGAAATGTATGCGTTGCAGAGACGTTTTAAACAAAAGAAATTACTCAAATACGAGCATAAAATGTTTTAGCTCAAACTCTTTAAACCACCACTCTCACTTACGCCCACCCTTTTGTCCAGAACCAAGGGTGGCAGTTTAATGAGGTTCGACTATGATCATCTCTATTCCATATGGCAAACTGAAAGTATAGGACAAATATTGTATGTATGTTCAAAAGCTGAATCCTCTGTACATATATGACGGCACGGTACTGAAAAAGAAATTACGGAACAGTAAAATCTCGCCAGTCCGACACGTCCAGTGATAAGACACTTGGCAAGTAGCAGGTCAGCACACAAAACTTTCTTTAAACGCAAAACGAAACAAATTGACGAATTTTGTGTGAAATGCAATGAAATTGAAGATGGACTTAATAACTAACTGCTGTACATAGGTTCTTTTCCTTGTTTTGTTTGGTACTCTCTACAGTACCTTGTATTGTGCGATTAGTTTTGCTAAGTTAGTGAATATAACAGTGATTTATTCCCAAAATCCAGTAATCCATCACTCGCTGGTCCGATATACATCGGATTAAAGAGACTCTACTGTACATGCAACCATAGCTTGTGCACCTGATTCATTGGCATACAATCAAGTCATGTCTTAATCTTCACAAACGTCATACCTCAGACACTCTTAAACACATTGAACCAGAATAATTTTCTACACCTTGTGCAAAATGACGATCGGATCATACACTACCAAATATTCGCATAAAGTAATCACTGCATTTATAATGACTGTAACGATGTCTATATCACTGGTATAACAAGTTTATATGTTAATCAATCGATAATGGTAAGTAGGACATCTTAAATAAAATGATGAAAGCTTAATCGATTGCTAATTAATACTTGTTTCATTATAGAACGCTAAATCGTTGAATAAATACAGCAAATGTTATTGCATCTTGTATGTACTGTACGTAATTACGTATGGGACAGCCATAACAGAGTTGATCCACTTGTAAGCCAATTGAGATTAATCTCACCTTCAACCAAGATGAAAATCCATACCATATTTCCACATCACCAACATTTGCAAATACAGTATCCTGATCATTTTTAATTTCAAACCTACAAACCCATCAATCTTCATCCAGGTTCACTTGGATCTACACCACAGAGCCTTACAGTAATACAGATGACCATCTTATTCATATAGTTAAGTCACAAAAAAGGTACACTACACACACGGTCTAAAAAACAAGAAAAAATGATACGGTACTAGTCCTACACCCCCGATTATCCAATAGTTTTGGAAACCCATTGTCTTGATTCTTACGGTATTCAACACCAACCACGATGAAAATTTCCAAACCGACACCACCCCCGCCACGAGTGAATCAACTTGAATTTAGTGCATCCTAAATGCTAAATTGCAGAATGGTCTGAATGAAAAGTGCCTATACTATTTATGCATTTCCTTCAACAAGAGAAAAACTCCTGATGGGGAGGGGGGAGAGGCTATGACTCCCATAGCATCCACCATGTATGCCCCCTTTGATCCTTCAACCAACCATGAGGCAAAACTTTTCTTCAATCAGCTGGTCACTCCTACTATCATGACATGAGCCACCTTGGGGCTGGAGCTGCTTTTTGTTGTTTCGTGACTAAACTATCTGCTATAGCCTACATATTGATCTCCACTGCTATTTTAGTGGGAATTGCTTCCCCATGGTTCCTCCTTCCTCCCATAGCTTCTGACCTACTGTATCGAGATCGTGTTGTAGTTCAAATTCACCATTCCTACAGTCAAGTCAAGCCGTAAAGAAAAGCCCTGCTGTCGGGAAGGTGTGGAAAGTGATGGACGAAGAACAAGAATTAAAGAGCGACCAACACTAGGTCTACATGAGCAGGAGTTATCCGAGTAAACAAAACCTTGGTTCGAACCGAACACAAGGAGAGAAGAGTTGGGTAGACACCCAAACAACATTACGTACTACTGTACTGTACTGTAGTTAGTGATTGATTAGCCACACGGGTTAGTTATCGTAAAGAATATTGGAAGGTGAGTGAGGAGGGAAGCAGACGGGTAGTACTCGAGTGCCACCCATCCAATCCATCAGGTACACATTCGCTCGCTCTCCTCTCACTTACCCAGATGTCAGAGCCGTTGGCAGCGACCAATTCGTCAAAGGGCACAGTGCAGTTGGCAACGAAGTCGTCGGGTGGGATGGCAGCATCGTGAAACACGGTGAGGCCCAAGTTGCGCGCCTCGTGGATCTCGGAGCAGAAGTCTTCGTTCCACACGGGGCGAAACGTCTTAGCTTTGGTCGACGAGCGATCGATGTGGATCTCGTCCACGTCGATAGCCACGTAAGGGTCGATCAGCTGCTGCTGCGGCTTCCCCACCACGCTGTGGCGTGTGGCGAAGTCAGTCGGCTTCAGGTCCACGGCTTCGCACAGCTTCAGTTTGAGCGTACCCGTAAACATCGAGGAAGAAGAGCGCAATGAGGAGGAGGAGGAAGTGGAAGAGGAAGAGGAGGACGAGGACGAGGTGGTGGTGGTGGTGGAGGTGCTGCTGCTGCTCCTGATGATGATGATGATGATGATGATGCCGCTGCTGCTGGTGGAGGCGACCACGATCGACAGGGAAGAGGACGACGCGGATGGCTTGACACCTCCACCCGCGATCAGCTGATGACGAAGACGCCTTCACCCCACGGGCTCATTGGGAAACGCAGCGGCCAAGACGCTCTTCTACCACGATGGCGATAATGCGGAGCACGATGAAGGCGGAGGAAAGATGGGTCGGTCCGTCCGTCCGTCCGACGGCCAGCCGTCGTCCCACAATGCACCGCCAGCAGCAGCGGCGGCGGCAAAGACACCGACGAGCTGCTGCTACTACGACGGTGTGTTGTGAAGAAGAAGCACTGAGTAGGGGGGAGGGGCAGAGGGTAAGTGGAATTGGTCTCCGACTCGAGACGTTGTTGCCGCTAGTAGAATCGGACAGGCAGGCAGACGACAACCAAAGGCCGCCCGCCAACGCCCCTTACCTCGTCGGCTCAACGGCAGAGGCCCTCTATTCGTAGTGGAAGGTGTCCGTTTTCATCACTAGACTCGCGGGGATCCTTAGCGGCCTGTATCACCGAAAGCAAAAAGTCACCGATGCCTAGTTAACGGTGACACCGCCAATAGTAGCGTTAGCTATCGACCAACCCCACCACTCGGTTCTGTTTGTTGTTGTTGATGATGATGTTGCTGTTTGCCTCACTCACTCAATTTAATTTCGGTCGGCGCGTGTGTTGTGTGTTCTCTGTCGTATGTCGTTCGTTTGGGTTTGTGTTGTGTTCGTTCGGCTTGCCGCTGCGCTGCGCTGAGTGACAGCGACAAGCGACAGCCCTCGGCAGATACATCGGATTTCTACGAGACCCGACGAGACGTCAGCTTCTTGTTGTATCCTAAATCAAGTAAAGAGGGCCAGACGGCGTTCCAACCGTGTGACGTCACAGATGTTTCTGTTTCACTCTCAACGTCACCGCGGCGGCAAATAGTTGATGAAATGGAAACAAATCCGGCTATAATAGCGTCCATCGTTCAAAGTGAACATGGCCAACGCCATCAGGACCGTATTTTTATGTTTTCATATTAGTTTGATCCATCGCTCTTTTGTTTGATGGTTACTTTTATATCATGGTGTTGATTGTGATTATTTTAACTTACTATTCACCCTTAATGTATTTTGGTTCATTGGACTGTTTGACACTAAATAAAAATAAACAAACAAAATAACATAAACGTACCATATTTGTTTTTATTCAAGCAATGATCACTACGTTGATTTGTGGCGCTGGCACTGGCAGTACTTTGGTTGGGGGCGGGTCCTTACACGAATTTGGAATCATGACGTGTGTCGTAGCTAGAAATCCATTGTCCCTGGGTCGTCTCGGCCATGGCTTCATTTTGTTGAGTCGAAAATAACGTAGTTTCTGTTTATTAAAGCACCCTTCGTTGGTTAACCAGACACTTGATTAAGCATCTCTGAACCACAATAGCGAGACAAACGCGTAAGGACCTCGTTCACTTTGGGCGCTGTTAGCGTGAAATCCGTCCAAACACAGTCGATAACATGGATAAGACCTGTGTAAGTTACAAGAATTATCGACTGTCTTTAGATGGTTTTCGCGCTAAAAGCGGACAAGAAGCAAAAAAAAGAGGGGGGTAATCTTGATTTTGTTGATAACTTATGGGGCCTCTTTCGGTTAGTCTAAGCCCACGTGTGCGTGTGGGCTTGCTTTGCTGAGGGTTAGTTAATCATAATCTAAGTGACGTAATCCAAATCCCACATTCCTCGTTTTCTAAGTTCACATACATGGGCTAGGCTACTGCGTTGCTGGCTTCCAAAAACTTGGAGGATCCTCGAGCAGCAAGTGATCCGATTCTTTTTCAACCCCGCTGATATCATGCTTAGCATTGTCAGGATTGGAGGACATTAGTGGTAGCGCATTGCGTATCGTCGATCTTGTCTGCCGTGGAACACCCCAGCAGTTGTCATCAATTTTGACGGTAGTTAATTTCCTTCCAACGTCAACTGAAAAAAAAAGAAAAGAAAAGGAGGAGCAATCATGCTCAAGGCCAGGTATCGAAAATCGCTATCCCACGAAAGAAACGCACTGTTTTATTTATTACTATTATTCCTATGTTAGGAGGTTGTTGGAGAATTGCCTCACCCAGTATGCACCAAGGGTGACCAGAGGGAATTTGGTGACCCAGCAGACAGCGCCGATGCAATCCGTAGGACCCGGGGCGGCGTTTCCCATAACACTGACAGACAGATGCGTTCAAGTAAGTCAACGCCGACCCTCCTCGTGGTGACATGTCCATTGGTGTGGGTTGAACAATTCGTTAAAATCAACCAACCAACCACTCGCGTGAGATGCAGCCTCCCCCCCTCTTTCTTTTTTTATTATATTTGATCAGTCAGTGAAGTTGAGATTCTTTCTTCACTGCAATGCCTTAACTACCAATCATCTCATTGAAAGAAACGCACATAACTTGAGAACTGGTAAAAAAAAATAACCAATCCATCCACTTTAGAGACTTGAAGATGTGACTTCGAACGATGGGAGTTTCCTTCGCATTTCTGTGGAGGGAGGAGGATGTTCAGGCTTCCAGTACATGTTCAGTTTGGACAAAGAAATCACCAAAGCTGATTGGTAATTTGACTGTTTATACATACAAAGCAGCATTGCATTCCTAGTTGCACGTTAATAAGTTGTTGGTATAAGTAGTTGGAGATGTCTTAACTGCATCTGTAGCTGGTGTGGTTTATTTTCTAGCATCATCGAGAAGAATGGGATGAAAGTGGTCATTGACAAAGATTCATTGGATTACCTCAAAGGTGCGACCATCGATTACAGCGAGGAACTAATCCGATCCTCCTTCCAAGTCATCAACAATCCTAAAGCTGAAAAAGGATGTTCTTGTGGTTCATCTTTCAGCATTAAATTTTGAAGGCTTGGTATTAGTAAAAAAAGTGAACTAGGGGTCAAATTGAAGCCATTAGCCATTATATGTATATAGTTAATTTTGATTCATTTATTTATTTATTTGAGGACAAAAGAACTGGTGTGTTCAAACAATAATATTTAGTCCATCGACACAACGTTGAAAAAGGTGTAGAGGCTGTTCGCATTATCACTAAATGGCATGCAACAGTGACCAGACAAGAGAAGACTGCTTACAATTTTGTCGAACAGCATGAATTACAAATGCCCAAGTTGTTTGTGTTTAAAGAAAAAAATAAATGAAAAAGCTAGGTTTTGTTTTTCTCTAGTAGACATCTAATTGATAGTGATAGTATTATACAGGAGTGTAAAAACAACCAAGTACATTATGAAATAATTACATATATTTTTTACAAATATGCCTTTCTTGTTGAAGGAACTCTGCCTATGTTAAAGCCACATTGTACCTTTAGTGAAAAGACCAGCAGCAGCAGCAGTTGTGGGTCAATGGCAAGATCAACTGACAGTAGCAGCAGCATAGCATGCTGCTACTTGGAAAGCCTTCCGTTTAATTTCAAGTCATTCTACCAATTCCTTGTGGTGCAGTACTCATTCATTTGCCCTTTCCTTTTTTCAACCCCTTGGAAAATTGCAAATTACAACTATTAAAACTGACCCAAGTACATTAGAACCAAGTCCACTGCATGAAATTCATGGATGACACTTGATGCCATTTTGATTTAGAAAATGAAAATAAACAAGTGATGTTCTCACCAGATGATTCAACTGATAATGCAACGCATCTATTTCATCCTTCTGGGCAGTGAGCTTATCGTTCATGTTGGCAAGATGTTCACTCATCATACTAAGTTGACTTTCATAGTTGGTAGTGGTCGTTAGCAATTCTTCCTACAAGACAAACCATCATCATCCAGTTGTTCAACTCTTGCGCTGATGTTGTTTGACATCTGCTCTGCTTACCTTCATCGTGGCAATGTTGTTCTGCGCTAGAGCTAGTTCTTCATTACGACCAATACGGCTTTTTTCCGACACTTGAAGTCGCTTCTGGAGCGTCAAGAGCTAAAGTGGAACACCCAACAACTCATCAATGCACATGTACAGTTAGCAGATATTATTGCTTATCTTCAATGGCCTTTTCAAAAGTCCGTTAAAAAAAGATTTCATTAGAATTGACGCGAACCCTAATTGCTGGGGCCTATTTCCACACGAAGGACCATAGCATCCACATTGAAAATAGTGTCAATTGTTGTTGTATTAAGTTGCAGTAGTAAAACGACCTAGCTCTCGGGCATTGATTAACACGACAGAATAAATAGGTTACCAGCATAGCTGGTACCCCATTTTACGTTGCGAGAGAATCAAAACCCAGAGCCGCTGTTTTCTTTTACTACTTCGTCGTCATGGGGTGTTCTCAATGCAACAGCCCATTGTTTACGCTTTGGAAACGACCAGAAGCTGAGAAAAATCCTTAGCAAAATACTATAATAAAAAATCGTCCCAACATTTTGCAAAGTCATTACAGTACAAGTCTATGCTTGCTGAAGTAGTGGTAGAAGAGTTCATTTAACAATAGCATGTATCGATAGCATCACCATTGGAACGTTAACACCAACTAATGCCAATTCGGATGGTTACAGTCGAAAACTTTGGACCTTACGATAGAATCGATACCAGAATGGCCGGATTGGTAAATATTAATAGTAATAAATAACTTTGTATGTTTTATAATGAAAATCTGCAATCTGGGTGATTGTAGTACTTTCTCGAGATAAAATTTCGTACCTCTGAAAAAAATATGGTTGCTTTGCTATCCGCTATCTGCATTTGCGATACGAGTTCCTTGACATGATGAAGGAAATAACCCTTTATTTCTGCTTCTCTAGAGTCTGCAGACAAAAACTGAGAACCCAGCACATCCAATTTTCCAAGCTAAAAAGAGGCCAACATTATTTATAAGTTTTTTCCCTTTTTCTACATGTACAGTATATCATAAATTACTACTGAAATGACTACAGCTAGCTAGCTATAATAACTGACCAATGACACTGTGCTGGATGATCCTGATGAGAGCTCAGTAACAGATGCCGGAGGTGTCACGTCATCAGTGCTGCTGCTACTGCTCACCGTACTAAGCACATCGCTTCCACTGCGAAGTTGCTCTTCTAGTTTGTGAAGTTTCTGAAAACACAAAAATAAATAAATAAATAAATAAACTAAAATAGCAACTCTTATTCACCCTGGATAAGCAAGCACCCATCACCTTCATGTCTTTCTCGTGTTTAATTTGAAGTAGCTGAAATTCCAGCATCCAATGTTCTTTTGCCTGTTTGAAGAAAATAGCTATTACTGACTAACCCCCTTTCAACACTTGGAAACCATGTGGAAGAAACCATCGTCTCACTTGTTCAAGCGTTGAAATTTTTTCTTGACTCGATGCTAACTGCCAAAATCAATTCATTGACACAAATTACACGACTAGTTAAACAACTAACAGCTTTGATAACAATCAACGACTCACTTGTCTTGCCAGACTCTCTTGATTTTCAGTGGAGCTTTGCAGGATCTCCCGAATCCTCAGTGCTTCTTCGTGAGGAACGCTGGCACCACAACCCTATGCAATTGATCGTTTCCAATTCAAACTTGGATCATCGCAACCAATTCATTGAAATAGAATTCCGATAATAACGAACAACAATCATCTCTCTCTACCTTCTCTACAATGTCTGCTAGGTACTGCGCTGCACGATACCGAAACCTGTTGATGATGGGTGCAATCTGTAAGCTGGGAGGTTCTTTCCATTTGGACGATTGAACCCAACTACTAGTCTTTGTAGAAAGCACTTTTTCCTTGAGCAGAGTTGAGAGCTGCATAAATAAATAAATAAATAAATAGGAAGACTCTATCTAGTAGGGAGGGCCTCCTTAGCAGGAATGAAACAACAACAACAACAACGTTACCTTGGTCATTGTGGTGACTAGCGAAATCATGGAAGAAAGAACGCATTCGTCCGTGGTTTTAAGCTTTTGAGTGATTGTAGGTAATTGATGTTCCAGCGAAACTTTAGCATTATAGTGGCCTGAGGATTCTAAATGCGGTCAGTGGTTACAATATGGAATGACCAGTCATTTGAAACAGTTAAATCAATTTGCACAGCATTAGTGAGTGAAAATTTGTAGTTTTAACAATTAAATTAATTGGTGGCAAAAACTGACTAAGAGGGGAAGCACACAACAGGTCTGTCTGTAGCCACAGGCATTACATGCATACGACTAAATTATCAAGTTAATTGCTTGCTTGCTTGCTACTCAGAATGGCACGATTATGTGCCGGCATTTGAGCACCAGCTGACTTGGTGGCGCGAGACATTCGACTACCAAAGTTGCAAAGCTTACAGTACAATTTATATAATTAATGAATAAATTTAATTCATACTGCACTGAAATTTACATTACACTTTTGCCTAATACAACAAGTTTACAGTACAATTAATGTAATTAGCATTTTACGTTAAAAACTTGTAAAACTGTAATGTTACTTTATATAAAAAAAAAACGTCAACTCCGTTAATCATTAAAAACTTCTATTCAGTCTATGGTGTGTGTGTGTGTGTGTTTTTTAAATTAAAAATGTTTTCAACTTTCAAGTGGTCAAGTTTTGACCATGTGTACACTGTTTTGCGCCCAAATGCCACAAAAGACTTTTTCACGAAAAGCTATCAACTTTCCACTGATTACGTCAAGCTGAAAATTTCATCAGTCACAAGTGCCATTTGTAACCTGAAAAAGTTTCTTAGCACCAAAATGGGTCTGGTGCCCAATCAGTTGCACCAAAAAGTACCCTGTTGTCTACTATTAGTTAGCATTTTAAAGAATTCGATTTTCTTTCAAAATATACAATAAGTCTTTTCCTCATTTCAAAAATTAATTTAAAAAAAAAAACTATTAAGAGTTACAACGAACAAATTGCAGAAAAATTTAAATAAGCTTTAGGAATTAAGATTTTGTTGACATGCATGCCGAGTTTGAATAGAAGGCACTGTCAACGCTAAACTAGAAAATGGCTTCCCTATAGGAGGTTAAAAAATGATGTTGTACAGGAGGAATTGCAGCTTACCTTTGATAACAACTTGCAAATGATTTACAGCGTCAACTAAAAGATGAACCAATCGAACTTGTGAAATCCTCGGATAAGCTTTCCTTGGATCGCCTCAATAAATAAATAAATAAATAAATAAAAGATAAAAGTTAAGGCCATTTTCCAATGATCATAGTCAACCCTGAAAAAACTCACATTGATAGGCTAAAGCTGCAACATACGTCTCGACCCTGCCAAAGGCAGCTGCAACCCGTACTACAGAAGCATAGAATTGCCTATTTTTCACTTCCAGTGCAGGAGTGCAAGAAAACAACGAGCATTCTTTTTCTATACTGAAAGAAACAAATTTTCGAGTTACAAGCGAGCTCCTCAAAAATAAAAACTCCGTCAGTCAGTGCCTACCTGAATAGATGATAAGGCAACAACTTGTTTAAATAGGCAACATAATTGCTAAATGCATCTGCAAATTCTTGCATCCCATCAGCAAATTCCAAAAAGAACAATTTGCCACGAAAAATTTCTACAAAAACTTGAAATTTTTGTTCAAGTGTCCGCAAGTGAATGGCATTTTCATGAAGATGTTGAGCAAACCTCCCAATGACAGCATTGTTGCTTTCACCCTCCATCATGGCAATGACACGTTGCTCGGTGTAGGTGTGCAAGTTGGACAATCCAATCACCAAGTCGTGGACCAATGTACTCACTTGCAAGAGCAAATTTTGAAGTTCAGCTTGATACTGATGATCGTGCACCGGAATGTTTAAAGCAGTCAGACTAGACATTTCTGAAAGAAAAGTTAATCATCAGTCGGGACAAAGTTACACTTTCCCAAACAACAGCTTTTGCAAGCCATGTTGTAAATTACAACCGTGTTACAAATTACAACACACACTAATTCAGGTCTCAGTCTGTAGGTGTAAGCTAGCTACCGTGTTCAGTTCAACAAAGTTGCACATTACATGAAACTAAAACGACAGTTGCAACAAGGGTCTTCGCTCCTACTACGACAACGTATCAATCACTCGTTAATCGAGGGGGAAAAGTGACGAAATACTTTTGCTGAACTGCTTGTACAATTTCTCCATGGAAAGTTTTCCTTATCCCATGCACAATTCATGACAAAAATAGTAGCTTTACGTTCAAGTCGAGATACTGTTAGCGTGCGTGTGGTGCGCCATTTAACTCACTCGTATCGTTAAATGTGACGTGTTCCTCCAAAATATCCTTAGCATCCTGTAGCTGATTTCCAAATTCGCACTGTACATGTTTCAAAATCTCCTCACTTAAAACAAATTCAAACATTCAAAGTTAACAATGCATTTCAACTTGAACCACTAAGGCTATGTTCGCAATGCTGCTTTTTTCGCTTGCTTCTCTCACGCTTAAAATCGCTGTTTACTTTCTCGTGTAAGCGCTACGAGGGTTGGTTCACTTAGCATTTGTAAGCGTTTGATAGCGCCTCAACAACAATCAACATGGCGACGGCAGCAGACGACGATGCAATGTTAATTAAGTTTTAAAAAGTTATTATACCAACATTTATTACTAAACGACTACTTGTTATGTTTATCTTGTTAATTTCGATTGGTAAAAATATTTTCGTGACAAAATAAAAAAAAAAATTGTTTCAATGGTAGCCATCTTGGCGCTGTGTGTTCCGTTATGAATATAAGCGCTCACGCTTTCACTGCCCTACCTCGCCATCAAAAGCTTGAGTGAGCGTTTGAAAGTGGAAGTGGTGATGTCACTAGTCCACTTGAGAGCGCTCACTGCTGCTACGTGAACAACTTGTTGGCGCTCACAAGCGAAAAAAGCAGCATCACGAACATAGCCTAAACTGACACAAGTACAAGTTGGCTACTTACTTGGCTTCTGCTTTTGCTCGACAATGCTTCAGTTCTTTTTCCAGGGCCTGTAAGTTGACCTGAAACGACCACCAAAGTTGAATTGGGCATGGCCTCTTTCTTACCATCACACGTTTCTTCAATAAACAGATAATTTGCTGTTGATGGATCGACCTCCATTTGAGCCTTGTCATGCTGTAACTTATCAACGAGGGTTTCATTCTTGCCCTGAATAGTATCAAGAATTTGCTCAAGTCGAGCTGCTTCTTGGCTCGAAGACTCAAGCTGCACCGTTAGTTCGGCAACGTGAGTGCGATGTTCTTGCTCAGCTTCATACAACTTGAATTATTTCAGAAAAAAAGAGCGAATCATCACCAAAACCAAATGATGCAAGCGAATAACCCACCCACCTACATACATTCAACTCACTTGTTGATGAAGTCGGGCATTTTCTTCAATTTTACATCCAAGTTCTTCACTGATGACAGCATTTGAAATGTTCCCAGCAGGAACACCATCATTATTTTTGTGCTACAAGGATTGAAAAAAAAACCACACGTCACGCCCAAAATCACCAGCAATGGCACGCTTTGACAAAAAAATAAACACTCACTTTAACTTTCTTCGACTTGCTGTGCATCCCTTCCAGTTCATCTTGAAGAATCGCGACCCGTTTAGAAAGCTGCTGGTTGCGAAACGTCAGGCTCTCGATCTCTTGCTCATGTTTGCGTAAACTCTGATCCCGTTCTTTCAACGCATCCTGTACAATAAAATCAACGTTGAAATCGCACTAGTACTAACAATTGGTATCTCTTGCACCTGCGTGTAAGGTGCAAGAGAAAAAAATGTTCCCATGTTTGAAACAAGATTTTTCAAAATACTCTTTAAATTATGATCTAATGAGCACTGTGGAAGAAGATAATGAAAATTGTGAAAATTTTCCCAAAACAAACTTTCAGCAAATGAAAAAGAAAAACGATTTCATCGACTTGATGTACTTTTGCAACATGCTCAAAACTGAACCAAGCCCATTGTTTAATAAGCTATATAATATATACCTACGCACCTGCTCGGCCTTGACTCTCTTGGGGCCATTCGTTTAATATAACAAACAAAAACAAAATACATTCAAGTGGAAAAAAGTCGCAATTAAAATTTTTGAGTTGTTTAACCTATCGTTTAATGTCTAAGGAGATCCACTTGCCGTAGAGCAAACTGACACCCTGGTCAGTCTGTCCCTGTGGACAAAGAACTAATGCCTCAATTGGACGAACCAGTATCGGTTCATCATCGGAAACTCTCATGGTACACAGACACAAAATAAAAACACTTGTAGCTTCCGATGGCAGAAATGAATACTGCAGCCAGCCAGCCAGCCAGCCAGCCAGCGTGTGGCATCTAGTTCAACTTGGCAAAGATGATGAGAAAACTAACTGCTGCCTTATTCAACAAACACCACACACTTTTTAGTGCTCAACAAAGTCTAAAATTCAGCAGCAGCAGCAGCAGCATCATTTAATGTAGCCTTGAACTCACTCCATTAATCCATTAATGTAACGAAAAGAAACCCTATTATTGCAGTCTTTTTATCAAATCACCAGAAACGTTGTAAACAAACCACACCTGTTGGTCAGAAGTTTACTTCTTGACAGAATGGCAGAAGACTTTTTATCAAATAAAGTAGTCCTAAAACCTTAACGTAGAGATAACCTCTTTGTTGGTCTCCGGCTCATCCATCAGTGGCTGTTATCAAATACTACCAGTCAGTCAGTCAGTCCAACATTTCCTACAACTCGGAAAAATCGTGTCTGTCTGTCTGTCTGTCTGACGAGTGCCATCGACAAATAAACAGTGTCTCCTCACCTTCAATTCGTTTCCCTTAGTTTGTTCTTCAACCACAGCTTTTCTAAGAACAGACACCTGAGCACGCACCTAATGACAACATAAAGACGATGAAAACCAAGACAAGCAATAGATAGATAGATAGATACGAGTAAGGTGATTTTGGAAAATTGTTTCTTAGCCAACGTGTCTTTCACCTCGCCCCTCCCTTTTGATAGGTTTTTTTACCTTGGAATATTCAGAAGCTAATTTCTGGTACTTGGCATGAACGTCGACGCTATTCGCTTCCATGTTCTCCTTTGGCAGGCAAAGGAATGAAATGAAGATTGAATGCACTCACTACTCAAAACTGAACCAAGGCCATTGTTAAGTTCAACAACAACAACAACGTGAGCAGCAGGACTCACTGTCCAACAAGGCGTCGTCGTTTGGTTAAAGGCCAACCATCGTCTAGAAAAAAAAATGACACACACCGATCAACAATAATCACTACACAACACTCGACTCATCCTAAGCTTCTTGCCTACCTTACTGACTGACAGTGACAGCAGCCATCAGATTAACCGAGAAGCTCAACAGACGCCCACCGACAGCTCGTGTACAAACAAGCGGGGGGGGAACTCACTACTAACTGTTCTTTATAGTAGACTGCCTGAGCTGGTGACTTGCTGGCTGCGTGAGTTTTAACCACCTTCTCCCCTCCCCTCCCCGTGTCGGAATGGTTTGTTGTGACGGACGGACGACGACGGGACGAGATGATGAGCGAAGCCAAGACGCGAGCAGCAGTCTGCCCTGCCCGCCTATCGTCGTGCTCCACCCCCGGAAGTCACACGATGAGGAGTGAGTGAGTGAGGCTTTGTTCACGTTGGACGCTTTTTCGCTAAAATCGCTCATACACGTCCAACTGTAGTCGATAACCAATATAAGTTCTATGTAATTCAAAGAGACTTATCGACTATCTTAGGACGTTTTTAATTTTAGCGAAAAAGCGTCCAACGTGATCAGCAGTCAGGGGACCGGACCGAACCGAAGGTCGAGCAGCAAGTCTTTGGTAATCCTCCTATCGTATGATGACGATGTAAGAAGAGTTCCACTTGTTCAGTGTATTTTAGTAAACCATGCTATTGACATAAGGTGGCCACTGACCAGACGTCCCGAATTTATTTGGGGCAGTCATTTGTCATCCACGTGGAAACCTTATGAGTTGTATCAATAAACATTCTATCTATAAGTTGGGGACTGTGGGTGGGGGTGGCCCGGATTTCTTCATTTTCTGGAGACAGCCTAAATATAATAATAATTAACAGCATCTATCTATTCTATACCACTACAGTAGCCTACTGTATAACCGAATTTAGGAAAAAATGACAATTGCAATATTTTTAATTTTAGATTTATTTTGTTTCATTAGAATTATAAAGCGAATGTTACATTATAATCATTGATCGATTATATTCTATTGTACCTTCTACCTACCTCCTTGGGTAGTAAGAAGGTACGGTAGCCTACCTACAATGGTTGTATTGTAGCTACTGTCAAATTGAATTCTTTTCCTTTTTAATTAAATTAAAATTTATCTACAGAAGATAACCATAGCCATAGCCAACAAGTAATAAGTGAGCCCACCATAGCCATATTACTTGTTGGCTATGTAGGGTGGTCCACAAATCGGGTTCTATCTATCGAGTAGTAGGGTACTATTTTGGTCAAGTAAGTAACAAGTGATAAAACTAATAGATATCATATCGGTACATTATGGACTTTAATTCAAGGACTTTTTATGAATTAATAAAATAATTACCAAATTAACTATGTGTTGTCTAACCAAATATCGAAATTAAAGAAGGTACTTTGGAAGAGATCATTAATTCTTCAATCATACATTGAAGAGATTTATGTTTGTTCGTTTATCTAACTTGTCCCCCCCCCCAGAACCCATAATCAATACATAAGTCCGTGTTAATAGTGTTACATTACTATAAATAATTGAATAAGTTTTAGAATATTAACACTGCTTAATAAAGACTGCGTAATTCAATTGCTAGTTTATTTCAGTTGCCATCTTTTCCTACATTTTCACTTGGCTCCAACATAAGGTCACAACAGTGCTATCTATGTAGGGTAGTTGAACGAGTCTCCAATAAAATAAAAAAAAACACGATTCTTGGGACTTGGATGTCATTTGGTCTCAGCGTGAATAATCGGTTCGGGTCGACTTTGGTGTTGGAATCAGGGCCGGATTTAGATGTGGTGAGGCCCTAAGCTATGTTGAATTGTGAGGCCCCTATTTTGGGATTCAAGACTTTTATTTGATATTTTTTAATCAATTTTTGAGAAGCCTTTAAAACTGAGGCCCTAAGCTGTAGCTTATAGTGTAAATCCAGCCCTGGTTGGAAACTTAGGCTTGTCTGGTGGCCCAGGCCCATGAACCGAAAAAGAAAGAAAGAGAATCCAAAGTATTAACTGTAAACAACTCAAGGGGGCCCCCAAGAAACAAACCTTGTATCCCCTGAAACTATTTCCCTCCAACGTCCTGGTTTGGGGATGCATGGAATGGGATCTTGGAGCAGGCTAGAATGAATAGAATGGAAGAATATGAAATGGCAGTACAATAATGACCCCAGCTAGACGTACCTCCCAAAAGGCTAAACAAGGCTTGAGAGTTTTTGTGTCGAGGCTTTTGATCTTAAGGACTATTGGTCATGCATGAGTATTGCTCATAGAACTAGAAAGAAACTTTCAGACAAAACAATAATAATACAACAATTGTTTGTAAAGAAAAATAGGGCCTCCTAATTTAATTATTTAAAAAAAAATAAAATATGGATCTTTTTTTTGCAACTTAAAACTTTCTTTCTCAGGCCAATGTGAACTGGCAGATCGAAATTAACGTTGGTGTAATCATCAGGTCACAAGACAATTGCTCCCAAGTAGAAGACAACAGATTTATTTTGAAAACGAAAGAATTTAATACAGTGGATAATTAAAGAATAATATTCTCAGTTAGATTAATATTCTCATTGTATAAAACATTAAAAAGAATTGTCACATTTTAAGAATGCGACAAAGGCAATTGAACACAACCTGCATTTCTTCTGCTATTTATAAAATAAATATCCAACATTAATTTCGATTCATCTGTCCACACTTAATCAGAAAAATCGAGACCAAGTAGTAGTTCATTTCCTTACTTAAGGCAAGTTGAGAAAAAGTTTATCTCTATACCTCGGTGAGCACTACTCGTTGGGTAGCCATTGCCTGTCAGAAAGTTGGGTGCTTTTCTGACATTTCTTTTGTCACCACCGATCCCATTAATTGGTTTTCTTTCTTTTTCTTTCTTTCCATATTGACTTGAATGGCAGGTTGATGACGACGATGACGACGACCCTTCGGATCATCTTTAAGCAAGGATCATCCATTGGGGGCAGGGCAGCGATCCATCGTGTTTGTAGTATTGTGCCAAATGGACTCGCACGTCGCTTCCTCCACCGTCCTTTGCCTTTTGAAATGGACACCAACGTAACCAAAAACGTTGTCCTTTTTCGCTACGAAAACCCTCGCCTGTACCGAATGGTTAGTTTTTTTGGCTTGGGCCAGTATCTGTTCTGGATGTATCTGGCTCAGTTTGCCAACTCATCTTTGAAAGATGCTCCGGTGGTAAGAGCGAGCGAAACACTGGACCATCATTCTACTGCTTGGTGGCGCAAGATCAACTTGGGCGAGAACAAATACCGTGTTGGACTGACTGGGCTCTTTTTTATTATAGGTCGTGGGTCACTGTCATTTAGTTATCATCATCATCGTAAGATAATAAGAGTGATGGTTGTTTCTCCCTCTCTTCCAGGTAACCTCATTCTTGCTGGAACGTGGTTGTTCTCGACACGGTCACTGCGCTACTTAGTGCTTCTCAAAGGTGGAAAGCAACTGCAGTTTGTTACTTACATGCCATTCGTCAATCACCGTGTACTTCATGTACCTCTTGATCATGTGTCGTGCAGTCATTCGAGACTTGAAATGGTGTCTTATCTTCCACTGAAAGTGAAAGGTTACAAGCTTCATTTTATTTTGGACAGGCGAGGCACGTTCACCAATGCCAAACTGTTTGATCATACGGCAGGCATGAAACGAAACATCAAATGAACAAAGAAAGGAAGGAATGCTCACCCATAATGGGACGGGTCGGTCAGTAGCTTCCTTCCACGTGGATGTGGCATATAGTAAGTAGGTGCTGATCCACCGATGGCAAAGAAAGGTACACTGCTGATAACAGCCTGTAGTGTAGTAATCAAACTGATAAGTGCACTTGCAAAATGGTACTGTGAAGAAAAGCACAACTTGCCACTCCATGACGACATCTGCGCAGCCTTACCCTGCCAAAGGAAAGGAAACCAAAGTACCCACTACATTGATTATAGTAACTTTTCAGCTAAGGTCTCTTTATTACCAGTAATTTCCTGATATGTACAAATGGGATTAATAATACTTATTTTTAGAAAATAAATTTGATTTGTTCATCATTCCTTTGTGAAATAATAATAATCAGAATCGACTCGATTCTTAAAATGTCTTACAAACGTTTTCTTTATAAAATGTCTTCAAAATTATAATTGATAAAAGAATCGTTCATAATTGCAGTTCAACGTTGTTCCTATTCAATAACATCATGGCTTATGTTGTGAGAATGTACAGTATGTCGAGTTGAGGTTAAGATGGAAATTAAAACAAACCAAATATCCACTTTTCTCAATTTTCTTAGAATGATTGCTTCCATGTAGTGAGACGACGAATGCAGGTAGCATGAGAGAAGTAAAATTTATAGTTGACTTTGTAATATAACTAGGTATAATATTGAACCTTTTACTTGTATCGTCATTATAGTATGGTAAATGAAGATCAAATGCTGTTTTGTGTTACATGAGAATAGAGCGACTGAATTAGTGACCTAATCCAAACACTGCAACAAAAGACTAAAATAACAACCAACAACAAACAAAAGAGAAAAATAAACAACTTATGTAGATGCCGGCATAAACGCACGAGGTTTCATTGACATGCAATTTAGTTATTAGTAACAAGAAAAAATAATAATAATAATAATAATAAAACATACAAAGTTATTTCAATCTCTATCAAGAATATCAGGTTTTTTTATATATATATAAACAATGCAATAAAGTTAACAAACAAATAATAAAAAAAAAATAATGAGAAAGCTATACAAGACACAAGACACTTGTCAGAGTACCAAGTGTTTCGGCCATAATCTTGACGGCTTGTTCATTTGGATCGATTCGAAGAGGTCGGTCTCGGATTCCAGTCGACCAAAGTGGCTGTGTTTCCAGAGTGACACGAGCAGCAGATTACATTGCTTTTGTATAGTGCCCCGAGACGACAACTTTGGCCAGACATTGCCTCTCGATCCCGAGCGAACGAAATGCACGCCACAGTTTTGAGGACTCTTGGAGGACATATTGCTATATTGTTAGTTCATGTTATCTGACAAAAAATAAAATGCAAAGTTGCTCCGAGAAATCTCAACAGCATTAAAAAAAAATCTAAGCCAACGTTTAACAATACTGTAAAAACAAGCCATTAGCAAAAATAGTTATCTACAACTCTGTCACTAAATAGCAAAGGATTTTGGCAATGGTATTCAAACAATACCAACTTTTTCTTTCTATATACAAATGAACTTAAAACTTAAACCATTAATCTGTCTGTTGTTGTTGCTTGAACCTCGCTCAATTGCATCGACTACATTTTGTTAACTTTGAACAGATTCACTCACACATTGTACAGGAGACCGAAAAAAGTGAACAATCCACACTTTTTCTAGTATTAGGGTTGCCAACAATAGTGTTTCGAGGGGGAAAAAACCAACGCACTTCCAAGTGCAACTATCTGAAACAAAAACACTACATGTTGAAGTTTCCACCATGGCAACAGCAGGTAAAGTGGCTTTCAAGTGACGATGTTCATCTCAAGATGCACCGTCATTATTACCGTTTGGAACATAGGATTTCTAGTGCGAGGCAATCCCTCGACACCCACAGTACATGACTAATGTTCAAAGACAATGAACTTACAATTTACTTTTTGAACAGTGGTGAAGAAAATCAAATCATGAATTCAATGTATGCTATAATATAAAAGTACTTGGTGTAATGGAGTTTTTGAATGAAATTTTTGTTCAATAAAATGATTTTTGAAACCTTGGTATCCATGTCCACTCGACTCACGACAGTGTGCTGAGGTTGCATTATCTACTTGAAAGGCCATAAAAAAAAAAACCCTAGACTGCAAAGTTCGAAAACTCCAACACTGAAAAACCATGCAATTCTTTACCATAACTACTTCTCTAGATGTAAAAGTCTACATTACATTTTTGCAATGTAAAAATGTAGATTGTACTGTCCACAATGTAGAATTTTACACGGATTATCAACTGCAGCACAAATAACCATCTGATATGGGTTTTAGAATCCATCCAAAATCTGGAAAAACTTGACAAGCTTGAGATTACAAAGTTACCAGAATCGAGAGGTTTGGCTATTGATTGATGTTAATAGGTAAAAAAAAACAAACGTACTTCATGTTCTCATCACCTCTTCTCAAGGTTACAGAATCACACAACGTTGGCAACCCTTATACAGAACTAAAAAATAGGTTAATGCTAGATGCTGTATTTGACTCGCAAGGTGAAAGGATAGGTCAATAATGAAATATTATAAACAAAAAGCCAAAATACATCACCCTCCTATCGTGCATTTCCAATAGAATTATGCAACTGAGAATGCATAGCCCACTGCAGCCATCTATTGCAATTCTGTAGGCACATCTAACCAATAGGCATGGTTCTTAAAGAAGTCCGGAATTGCTTGCCGATGGATAAACTATAGGCTAACTGCATTTTCTCTCAAATCATCCCAAAATCAATTGTTAGACCTGGCAGCAAATCTCATTTATACGTACGTATGTATGTATTCATAAGCAAAACTTCTGCAAATGACAACTTCTGAAGACAGTCTAGCTTAAGATGTGATCATCAAAATTGTACCACACGATGCAGATAATGAAGATGACCAATCAAATTGTCACAAAACGATGCGGCAAAAAAAAAGGAAGGATTGATTAATTAAATCATTAATCAGGAAGACATGGTTTCACAATAAACTATAACAACATAGAGGAAAAGTAAAACAAAATGCAGACACATCCATCCTACATTGTAGAATCCAGTCTCTCTACAATATGTATGTATATATATATATAAGGCACTTAAAAATGTAATAAAATTTCCCTAAATTTTTTCAACAAAACAACAACTACCTAAATTCTTATTAAAACATGGCTAAAGCAGGAAATCCAGTACGAGAAGAGAAAAGAAAAAATGAAATAAAATCAAATAACCCAAAGCACTGGAATCTGCATTTCCATGAGCAACTCCAATGAAAACGGCCAAATTTGAGCACTGACACAACAAATGGTACTTGATCATTCAAGTCATGCTATTAGTTCAATGACCAATATCCTCCTTAATCATTATTATTATTATTATAATAATAATAACAACAACAACAACAACAACAATAATCCAGCAATGTCAGAAAGAAATCAGTCGGCAAAACGAAAGGCAGGCTCTTGTTGCTTTTCACAAACTATAGACAAAAGAGCATGTTTGAGTCAAGGTTAACCATGCTAACATAATCACAAGGACTTCTGGACCACTGAATCAATCGACCAACCAGCCTTGCATAACAGACTGGATTAATGGATTAAGTAAAATTCCCTTCCAAACATGTAATGAACATTTGTAGATAGTAGTCAACAATAACTTGATAAGATATGACAATGACATCGATGCGAGTTTCTATTGCTTTGTTGGTTATGTGCATACATAATATGCTACGTAATGAATGCATGTTTGTTTTCTCTTTTATGTACATGAGAGTTCGTTCCACGACAAGTATGGATGGCTTGTTGACGACGGTTTGTGATAAGATTGGCAAATTTCAATGACAGTGATTCTTCCATTCCATGCCCCCGCTTTTGTCCAACACATAACCTAAAGTGGTCATGCATGACCATCGACTTGTTCAGCCAATTATAAAAAAATTGCATTAAAATAATTTCTCGACATGATTTTCCTTGTATAAAATCCACTTTCAAATGCAGATTCTAAAGAATAATAATAATAATAATAAAAAAAATTCTTTTATGGTGCTTCAACCTATGTGGCAGGATCTAATTTCACTGAAACGTGACTGACTACTATTCTCACACACGCCACTGCAAGAGCTCATCGTGCCTCCTCCAGTGGGATGGCGAAAAACATGAGCAAATCTGATGGAGGCAGTCCGACCGACCAACACTGCTGCTACTGCCACCCAATCCTATCTTTGTGCCAACTCAAACACGATTTCCCGTTTCCGGTCGCTGCAGTTTGTTGAGCGTATGCTCGTTCTCCTCAATGGGTGTAGATGAGTTTTAATGCCAGCAAGATTAAGAAGGGCATCGGCTCCTTCAACAATCTTTTTCTGTTCCTCTTCCTCTTCATCATCTTCCCCCCCACCTTTGTCATCGTGTTGATCGGTTCCATCAAAGAAAGGTTGGTTTTTGCGCACAAATTTCTCCCAATGTTCATCTTCCTCATCACAGCTTTCAAATTCGTCGTTGAAACTGCTCAGATTGCTTTCGGTACCGTCGGCGTTGGCCGCGCTATCGTTACCTTCATCACTGTTGCTCGCTTCGCTAAACTCAAACGGTTCATCTATGGATGACGAATGATCGGGCGAGTTGATTCCTCCATTTTGTGGAGAGCAGGTGCTGTACGTGTGATCTTCACTCGGACTGCACGTTATGATGGGAACAAACTTCTTTAGTTTAGGATGGTAATCACTCTCGGTGCTGTAAAATAGAGTGAAAGAAAAAATTCAAAGTATCAACTGCTGTTCTTTTACCAACACTTGTTAATTAAGTTGTTCACACCCCCACATAGCATCAACTCTTTCCTATCACGGCTCAAGAAAATTTCCCATTTATAACTAAAACATTGAATGTATTTAACACGTATGTTTATTTTTCTATTTGCAACATAGAAAATTTTCGGCTATATACTGTACATTATTTGTCGATGATGTAGTATACAAAATAAAATTTCATAACAATGAATGAATGAATAACTGGCGACGCACGGGTTGAAAATCACTCTGAACAAACTGACATTGTAGGTGAAAAGTGCATGCAAAAGAAATTTGTGGTACTGTATGAAAAAAGAACCGACAAATTTTAAGTTAGTTGGAAACATTAACAAAATCTTGTTCCACCCTATAAGTTAAAAATGTACACAGTATGGCGATTGATATTTCCCCCAAAACTGATTTTAATTTACCCTGTTCTACATTCAACCTAACCTAACTCAAAAGAAAGCAGTGCTGCTTACCCTATTCTATTTCTCATGCGTTTCTTCCGCCTTTCTCCCGCCATCCGAACAGCTCGATTGCCATTCTTTGAAATCAGCTCATCTGCAAAGGTCAAAACAGTGATTCTAGTTCGCTTGTCAAAAACAAAAAACAAATAGTATCTTTCCCCCAAATTTTGGTTCATCAGCATTACCACAGGACATCAGATGAGGACCGTTCTTCAATGCCAACATGGTAGCAGCAGCATCGACCTCTGGATCGACTAAAGTGTAGAAATTTCATTTTCAATCACAAATAGCACTCACTCCCAGTAGTGCAATCATACTTGAAACTAGTTCACGGGCATCGACTGCCGTTCGCTACCTTTAATGTTTGAAGCAGCAAGTCGTTTTGACAAGTACGGGAACAATTCTGTCAACAGAAAAGTGAAAAGCATGACTTGTTACAACCACATCACAGCTCCAATATTCATTTCAAAAATGGTTCTTAGGTAACTTTAACATTACCTGGGCTCGGTATATTCATGTTTGCTCTTGGTGCTAAAGGAAAAGGTTTTTGCAATCTGTAAAAGATAAAAACAACAATGAACAATCATCGAGTCATCGTCAACAATTGTCTACAAAAAAAACAACAAAAAAAGGGTTACGCTAGCTAACAGAATTAAATTGGAATAGTCAAATAAAATCAGCACGAAGATGCATTCCAGCAATTTCCAGTGTTGAAACCTGCTTAATTGTCAATATTTAGAAAGCTGGTTACGAAGAAAGGTTTATACCTATTCTGGTCCGAGCACGATGACATTGTATGTACAGTATTATAAATGGTAAACTTACAGTGGAGAACTAGCGGATGGTTGACTAGCCAGCATCTGCAGTTGATGATAAGGGTGATACGGTGTCTTTCTCAGTGCTTGCAATAAATTGGGACGAAAGTCAGGATCGATGCACCATAAAGAACCTTTGCCAATGTTCTGCAACGACAATCGTATGGTGGACATGTAGTAGAAAAACTTAGAATAAAACCCTCACCAACCATGACTTGACACTTGCTGGATACCTCCCTGCCACTCAGTGACCCTTGACTTGCCTACACTCGTCCAGCCAGTGGTAAAAATGTATTTGGGGGAGAGGAGGTGAATCGCAACTACTCGAATCATGGTTGGTAAGGAATGGTTGTAGTTGTACATCAACGGTTCTTGACCTGTGGTCCTCAGACCTCCAGAGGTCCAGAAAGGCCTAAAGTATTATATGATTTATACTTAAGATAGACCAATGCATACAAATGAAATGCTAGCCTTTTGTACAGGTCTTAAAGCCACTGGTTGAGAAGCATCACATGACACTCAGAGCGTTTTGGGGTCAGTGACAAAAAATTATATTTCAAGGAGATCTGTGGTACTGTAAAGATTAAGAACCGCTGCTGTACATCAAAGAAGAACTACGATACTACCGGTACCGTAGCAATACCGCATCTCCTCTGTTCGTATTTATTTAAATGTGCAACCATCTTAATGGTCTGTACATACAGTGCGGATTAAACCCTGTGGAGGCCCACTAGGCAGTCGAACATTTTGCCGCCCCCCCCCACACACACACACACACACTCAATTACATCAATGCCGTATTTTCACTCGACTGTGCAAGAAGAATGGTTATGTTTTGAAGGTGGATGTATTGTACCTGTGTAAGATTCTTTGTGCCTTCCTACAGACTAATGGTTCGATAGAATTCTATGAATGAGGTGTCGATGGTTTTGTCTTCACGGATGTGACAGGGAATTTGTTTAATCGCAGTCTGGTTTGTTTTTTAAAGTTATCTTGTCTATAGACTCAGTCTTTAGTGTAAAGCATTCCTAACAAATATTATGTCACGATAGTCGCTACGGATATCAGTAAAGCCTACGATACGCTAAGTAGAAACTCCATTCTGAGAGAATGTGTTCGCCAAGGTGCTTCACCCAGAATGATAGGCCTAACTCTTCTGAATAGTTTTTTTACTCTCCGCAATTTCCGAATAATTGACGACAACATCACCATAACGTTGTCAAATAGAAGGGTGATTCAGGGATCAATAAACAGTTCCCTTCTTTTCTTCATAATAGCGAACACCATCCATGATTTGCACCTGAGGTCTAAAATATACAACTAAGTAGACAATAACTTCATGCTCTTTGTAGAAGGCAAATTCGAGTCGCGTATATTATATACACATATTCGCGAAGATATAGATCAAATCCAAGCATGGAGTATGGAGCACTCCCTAAAATTAAACACCCTTACTTTTTTTTAATCCTAATGCAATACATCACCAACCTATTAAAATCTTGGGAGTCCTTTTTGACACCCACTTAAAATTTGGGGACCATATTGTACACTTAACATCAAAACTCAATAAAATTGCATATTTGGCAAAACGATTAAAAAACCTGCTAACGTTCAAAGAAAAAACAACGATTTGTTACATCAAAAGTCCACTCATTACTACATTATGCTATCTTAATTTGGGCGGACACAACAAAATACAGACTGAGACGTCTACAGACGTCATATAATAAGAACTCTCTATAAGCTCAGTTCCTACAAATCAATATCAACTTTTTTGAGAACCAAGCAGATTATGACCATATACCAACTCAGGGTTCCCACTCAAATTTTGAAGTGTATATCCCTGACATTTCCTGACAATTCCTGACTATTTCCCAGTGATATCC
>JAQIWH010001520.1:0-30893 GCA_034695005.1 Cryptops parisi
GAATGATGAATGATGCGATTTGTAACTTGGCAACATACAAAACAAAATTTTAAAACATGTTTATTATTACGATTACGTTTTTCGTGGTTCACGTGGTAACGCCCACCAGAGGCGTTTTGTAATAAAATTTACATTCACTTGTTATGCTATGGGGGAGAAAATAAACAATCTGCTTTAATCATCAAAAATAAATGAATAACAATCTCAATGCCTGCTTTGATTAATTTCAAACTTATTTGAATAAACTTTACACTATAAAATCACAAAGTGTTTCTAGTTGTTTATAATTAGGAAAAACGAGCATTCGTTTGTGAAACAAATAAAATAACGCCAATGAACGGAATGAACGCAAAAGCTCCCCCTGATAGTGGTTTTCATGTAATGCAGCTAAGCTTTGCAGAGAAGCCCAATCGGGCAGCAACACTTTTACTCGAAAGTGCTTCGATGTCATGAATGGAAGTAGAAATTCAAGAGTTTAAAAAATATTCATCTGAAAAATAAATTAACTTTTACGTACACAGTAATTTGATACGAATTCAATAATTTTGTCAAAAATTTTGAAAATAAATCATTTTAATTATATAAAATACAACAATCTGTGCCATTTCACTTACCAACATGATCGAAAAGGAAACCTAATTTAAAAAATAAAAAGTTTAAATTTTAATACCACTTAAATTTAATACCGCATAAATCGAAAACTACGTAGTTTTAAAGTTTTAATACAACATAATTCGAAACCGAAATTGCAAAGCAGTTGTCAAATTCTGTCAATAGATGGTGGTAGTGGTATTAAAAACGGTTTCGTGTCCTTTGGTCAAAACATGGCTACTAAAGCGAGCAAAACCACCGATGGCTTTAACATTTCTTTATTCTTATCTGGCTTATCACTGGAAAATAACGTGATACCGATAGTAATAGCCGTGGTATTGGTGTTCTTAACTATTGGTAAGAAGTCAATACTATATAATGGTTAACGTAATATATCGGTTTCAACTACTCAATCTGGTTGCCAACCATGTGTTTCGAAATCCTACGCTGAGTTAAGATTTAGCTTTAAATTGTATTGTATTGAGGTCAAATGAGATGATTATTGATTTCGAAATCCTACGCTGAGTTAAGATTCAACTTGAATTGGTATCGAGGTTAAATGATATTATTACTATTGATTTACTGATCTGATTTTATCCTCATCAGAATACTATTGTTAAGTTTTTATATTTTTTATACTGTTTATTTTATATACTGTATATTAGTAGAAATGTCAAAATTTATTAAAATATTCACTAGGCCATAAAGTCGTAATCAAACCATTATTAATACAGCAAAAATTTTTAGCTATACTTTATTGTGTGAATCGACGCAAAAGTTCGAGACGGAACGTTCTGCTTGTTGGATTGTGCGAGTCGGGGAAAACGCTGATCTTCTCTCAAGTAAAAGATATTATTTTATAACATTGATTTTGTTTATGTTGATTAACGTTGACTTTGTTAACGACGATTTGGTTATACGAGTGTTAACTGTCGAACGATTTCAGCTCGTTCATAAACGATATGTCGCCACTCACACTTCCATCAAGGAAAATATTGGATATTACATCACGAACAAGGTTTGTTTTGTTGACACCGTTTCTAACGTGTCAAACGAGCGAACAAAATGACAAATATCTCTGTCCATTTTCTTTTAGGGCCAGTTATGCATGGTCGACTTGCCAGGACACGAACGTCTTCGCACTCAGTTTTTCGACCAGTATAAACCTATGACACGCGGCATAGTTTTTGTTATCGACAGTAATACGTTTGCTAAAGATCTCAAAGATATAGCGCAGTGAGTGTTTTGATTTTGATATCTTGAAAAATAATTTATTATGTCTGGTTTATTATTATTATTATTATTATTGTCATTATTTTAAGAAATTGATTTGATGTTTTGTGTAGGTGGCTTTACGCTCTGTTAGGCGACGCCATAGTGTCACGCCATTGTCCGAGAATTCTCATCGCTTGCAATAAACAAGATCACACGTTGGCAAAATCCAGCAAAGTGATTCAAAGTCTTCTCGAGAAAGAGATGTAAGTGTCACTTGTCACGATGCTTGACAGTAGTATTATAAATGTTTTTCAACGGAACGTGCGCATGTGTTTTATTTAGGAACGCGGTTCGGATAACGGAGTCGGCTTCATTGGAATCCACAAGTTCGATGAGCAACAACAACACGTTCCTTGGAAAGCCTGGAAAGGATTTCGAGTTTGCGCATTTGTCACCGGTGAAAGTTGAATTTGTGGATTGCAGCGCCGTGGAGTCGAACGATTCCGATTTGGAAGGAATCGAAAACTGGTTGAACAATCTAGCATGATTAAATGTTATATTATTTTGTTTTGTGGTGGTCCCATAACCTATTTTTGTTTATGTTTGTAGAACGATAAATTTGTGACGACGTGTGTTTGTTTTTGCGTTTTATTTTTTTGTAACGAAACTTTTGGTTAACGATACGTGCAGAGTTACAATTTCAGATTGTGTTTATTAGAGAACCCGTTAGATGATTAAACATGAGATTGTTCTTGCATTTGGTCGATTGTTTGTTTTTGTATAATGTTTCAACATTTGAAGACTGTACAGCACTAATATCGACTTTACAATACAGGTAAATTAAAATTTTTTTAAATCAAGATCTACATTTAGTTGAAATATTATTATTATTTTTATTATTTATTTATTATTTATATCACTTGTGGCTTTGCATGGTAAACAGACTTGCATCACTTAACCTAAACTATAGTCCATTTCAGGTTTGCACAGCAGCATTGAATCAGTCAGGAGACCGATTCACACCTCATCTTCTGCCACTTGTCGAATGTAGTCCCTCCTTAGTTTCTACTTTCCCAAGGTAACTTAAGGTGCGTAAGTAAGGATACAAAGTGAAAGGCGTTTTCAGTCCCTGATTGGTGTTTGGCTTGTAACAGATTCAACGCTGTTTTATGAACCTAAAATGGAGTATAACTGTCTATGAGCAAATTCAATTACTAATAATTTTTATGATTTTCAAAAAACTACTATTTTTTAATTATATCATGAATTAAATAGGACATATAATAATGTGCACAAATTTTCAATCATAAAACAAAATAATATACAATTGTATATTAATTTTTTGGTACTTTCCGGTTATAGTCTGGTCAGTCTGATGTCGCTATTTGCTTGTACTTAGTTATGAGTTTATTTTGCAGGTTAGGTCAGGAAAACAAAATATCATACATTTAGTACGTACCTTTGTTTTTCCTAACCTAACCTGCAAAATAAATCTGTAACTAAGTACAAGCAAATAGCAACATCAGAACTGCACCGACTATAACCGGAAAGTACCAATTATTTATATATAATATAAAATTTTATATTTATAAAATTCATAATGTACAGTATATTATAAAAAAATTTTAAAATTATTTTTTTTTACAATTAAAATTTATAAAATTGCAATACATAAAATTTTGTACGATATAAAATAAAATATATAAAATTGTAATTTCGTATAAATTAAAAGATATTTAAAATAATCATTAATTAAATTTTTAAGATTTAATTTATGAATATCTTGTTTCTTAAATTTAAAATTTCATATACTGTATATATTTTTTTGCTATAAGTACTATACTATTTTTTGATTATGATTTATATATGTGAATTATAAAAATTAATTATAAAAATTTTTAATATTTTTACTTAAAATTATAATCATGGGAAGTTCGTTAAATTTAAAGTATAGTATGCAAATTGTTATATATATATATATATTTTTTACTTATTTTCACCTGTGATGACGTGTCACAAATACGTCACCTGAAGTAAAAATAAGTTAGTAGAGAAATGAGTGCCACTGCCACCTGTTGCATATTGTTCTTATTGAAGTAGAATGGACATTGGAGGAGTCCGGCATCAATATCGCCAACAACATCTTTTAGTTGTGTTGGTGATATTGTGGTTTGTTATAACACGATTATGTCATTGCGGCAACACTGAAGATGACAATGTACCTGGGGTCAATTCCGAGTTCAAGGTGATCGTGGAAGCTGCCAGAGAGCAATGCTTTTACCAATATGTGCAACCGAATGCCACGTTTTATGTTATGTTCCAGGTACTGACACACTGTGTATAAATTTTAGTATGATCAGAATGTCATATTTATTGATGGTCCAATTTAGTGATTATAATGTTTATATAACTACTTTCAATGATTATATGCAAAAATGTGATATGAAGAATTAGTAATGTATTTTGCATATGTTTATGAATAATTAAAAATTTTATGTAAAATTTGACATATATGACAAGATGTACAGGGTGTCTGATAAATTGAGATCGTATCTACATTAGCCACATTTAATATAATTAGTACAAGATGTTGTGCATTATGTTTTCAGGACTTATTAGACACCCTGTATAATGTGACATATGTCAATTTTATTATTATTATTATTATTATTATTATTATTATTATTATTATTATTATTATTATTATTATTATAATACAGCATTTATTAGGAATACTGGCTGAAAATAATGGTTTCGTAATATTTAATTTATAGTATTTTTCGTGTTCTGAAGAATTACAACTTGATTATAGAAATTTTGTGAATATTATTGTGAATTTTTTATGATGTTTTGTTTTTTTGGACAATTTGGTTGAAATATGAAGAAAAAAAAATTGTGATATACAACGTGTTTTGTTATTTATGATTTGTGAAAAATTGTCAACTTTTTTATTACTGTATAATATTTATTTGGAAAATTGGTTGAAAATAATGGTTTCGGCATCGTGTACAATTTCATTAAGAACTGTAGTTAGTGGATTGAATGTTTACGTGGGGACGTTTATATTTGGTGCTATATACCCGTGGTTCAAAACCTAGGGTGAGGTACTGTCATTTGATCTAAAATCAACTATCTCTGGGTACTATACAGAAAATTCCAGAAAGTGCTAGTCAAATTTTAACCACAGATGCTGGGCAATAAAACAAAAAGGCCTTATAAACATGTAGGGTTGCCACTTGTCCTTTACCGATGTGATAAAGGACATAAATTTGGCTATTTGGCTTTTTAGGCTATCGGGGCATGAACTATTGTTTCTGAATATCACCAGAGGGTGCTGTGTGAAAGTTGGTTGGGAATCACTGCTATAAATAGCAAATTGTAATTGTTATCTTGTAGACTAAAACTTTTATTATCTTGTAGGACTGAAACTTGAAAAATGTTACAATTAAATGTATTTTGTATATCGCAGGTAGTACGCGGGGGTGATGGAATGGCTGGATTCGCTGTACGGCACCCTCGAGGAATGCATGTCCATCCGTACGAGTGGAAAGCACAAAGCGACTATTCCGAAGATATATCCACAGGAGGTGAAGTGCATTATGAAGGGCTCCTGGCAGTATAATGATAAGCCACGTTTGTTTAAATGGTTTTTCTGGCGAGAAACTCCATAGAGTACCGTACCGAGCGACAAGGTGATTTTGTATATATTATGCTATCATTTTCTGGAAAATTCAGGAAGTGGTGAAGTAACAAGCCAGAAACAGGAATGACAGTTAAAATGTAAAAATGTCATTTTTTGGAAGAAGTGTGGGTTATTATTATATTGCTCGGAACTCTTCACACGCTACATATACAGGCAACTTGAAATGTCTTGGTTTGTGAACCAAGAGTTGCTTGCATTAATTTCCGTATTTTTATTTTATCTTTCTAATGTGTCGGGTTTTTATTTTAACGCGAAGGGTTCTATGAAATTTGCATCGACAACCAGTTCTCACGATTCGCCGCCAAACTTGTCAGCATTTACATCAGTGCGTTTTTGAGTGAAGAATGGGATTCGTACTTCAAAGAAATCGAGGAGCTCGATATCAGCGTGGAAAACTTCACTGTAAGCATGTTTCATTTGACTTATTTTCTACTGCGAGTGTATGTAGTGTACGAGTTACTTCACAAATGTCATACACACTTTATATTAGCATCACTTGTGAGTGAGATGTAAGTTGCTACATACAAAAACAAGATGACTCGATGGAATTTGATGAACGAGTTGTCTATGGATTCATCTTAGTCTCACGAGTGTCAGTGCTTATGATGTTAATTAAAAATCAATATGGCGGATATCGCTAGTATATGAAGAGCATTTTTAATGTACTCGTTCTTGTTGAAAAATACTTTCTTTTTCAGAGTACGATAACATCGGTGGACGCTCGGATCAACGACATACGCAAGTACCAGCACCACAGTCGGAGCGACGAATCGCGCGATTTCAATCTGCTCCAAGCCAATCAGAGTTACGTGCAGTTGTGGTCGTTGGCACAATGCGCGATCATCGTTCTCACCACCAGTTTACAAGTTTACTTTGTTAGGAAGCTTTTTGACGTGACGTCGTCGTCGAAACCAAGAGCTTAGACAGGTTTACGGTAAAAATGCTGAAATCCATTTTGGGTTGTGCAATTTAATTTTGTTTTTTATATATAAATTTTAGATAGTTCTTTTTGAAAAGTCTCGGTTCGCCTGCGATCAGTTGAATTTGTAAAATGATACCAGTGAAAATGCTATGTATGATGTGATGCATTATAGTAATCATTTATACTAGGCCGTTAATACTTAATTATTTTAGTTAGGACATTTGTAATGTCCATGAATGGGTGACATGGGTACAAAAAAATCAAACGTCTAAAACAACAGAAGATGCCTGATATTTTTCAAGTACAATAGTGAATATTGAAATTGACATGTAAGAGGTATGATATACAGGGTGTCTCATAATTCTTGTCTACTGCTATAGTTTAAAACATTACTAAGACTTGTGGGACAACTGGTATATATATTATATATATTTTATGACTTACGGAAATATATTTATCGATCAATTCCGTACGTTGAAAAAAACAAACTTGGTCTCACAAATTTTATTGTTCAAATTGAGATCTCTTTATATTTCCTATGATCTTCCATTAATATTAATAATAATGATTTTTGTGTTTGTTTTTTTAATATAATTTTATATTAAATAATATATTTATAATATACTGATTTGTATTAAAGACACATTATGGTTGGTTTTAGATCTCAGCTTTCGTAGTTAAATAAGTATGCAACCTTTCTATTCTGGTAAATAGCCTAATCGGGGTGTCTTTAGAGTTCCAATCCAACGTTAATTTAAACAATTGGATATGTTATATTCCAAAATATGCTATGGTATACACGATTCATCAAAACCCATTGAAAATTAAACACTTTTGTAATCTTGAAAATTTATAAGTATTTATATATATATACTGCAAGTACCTCATCCATAAAGATGAAGTTGTATAGAGTATATGTATTATAATATTAGATTACATTTTTGTATGTAATATTGTATATTACTAATATATATTTTAGCAGCATAATTATGTAATTAAAATTTATTTTGGAGCATAATTATTTTTACCCCAATTTTGCCAGATTAAAAAAGGGTGTATTTTAGTTTACAATTTTCAGTTTTCTAAAAATATTTTGTTATGTATTTGTTAATTTGACAAATATTAACATATTTTTTTCTATGTATTTATAATGTTTGTGTTTTTTGGTTGGTAAATAGAATTTTTCATTGCCAAAGCCTATTATTATTTTTATTTAATAAAATAAAATCAAAAATATTAATACACCAAGGTTTCATTTTATACTTTTACAATATTTTATATCATTAATATTATAAATTAATTTTTTATATTATATATTTTACATTAAACTTGTATTTTATGTACAATATTATATACATTTATATGTATTTTCTGGCAATCTATCCAATCCAGGTATTGTATACGATACCTAGACATTTGGCAAAGTGTGAATTAACATCTTGTATAAAACTGTACAAAAAATTGAATTTTGCATAACGTAACTATTCCAATGTTAATTTCATACTTTGCCAAAAGGGGTTAGGCATTGTTTAAAATGCCCCCTGTACACTATTTTCAATTTATTTATTTTGTTACTGGCTATACCCACGAAATCTCAATATTATATATTAACATTAAATTTAATGATATTAATATTGTGTATGTCATAATTTCAGTATTAAGTTACACAGTTTATTGACCTTTAGCCGACTCTGAAAACCAAGGTGGTGAGAGAGGTATGACGTCATCGGCTGGAATGCTGGGAGTCGAGGGAGAGAGAGAGATCTTCCTGATGGAGGCAGAGGAAGCCAGAGCTGGGGCCCAGAATAGGTATGAAATTTGTATACAAAAAAACAACCCCTTTGAACTCTTATTGTTTTTCAACTTTCCATATGTTTTGTCATTAGATGTTTATATAACTAGAGATGTGTCTCCCATTCTTGTCAGACGAGTATTTGTGAAACTGGTGATGATTTCAGAAGCATCATTGTGAGCTGTCATTTGTGACATTTTCTGTGTAAATGAAAATTTTGTTTTGTTAAAGGAGCAGTAATGATTGTTGACATGCTCTAGTGATGGTTTTTGTTGTTATTTCACAAGGGTTTGTGAAGAAAATGTTGAAATTGATTTATATCTTAAGAAAAATTTATAGGTTTTTTTTTGTGGTTGGATTTGAAATTGGACCCCTGATTGGAAGCTTCAATGCGAGCATTGAGATGATGAATTATTTTTTAAATGATATTTGGAAAATTTAATTTTAGTTATTTGTGTGTGAAAAAATGAGTATTAAATTCATTTTAAATAAAAAACAGAATTGAAATAATAGATGTAAAATATACAGGGTGTCTTGGGTGGCAAGCTTAAGATTATTGTATCTAATGGCCACATTCTGTGAATATGAAACTGTGTGATCAGGACTATGTCTATTGAACACACTGTATAATGTGAAAAGAATTAAATTGAAATTATAAAATTAAATTTTTAAAAATAATTTACTGATATTTTTTAAAATTATTTTTTGTTTATTAAAAAATTTCAATAACAATAATATTTTATTAATGTTTTTATTTAATTTTATTTTTCACATTTTTAAAAAAATATCGATTTTTAAAAAATTATTTTTTAAAACAAAATTGAATTATTTTTTTAAAAATTATTTATTAATAATTTGATTTTTGAATATTTACTGTATATAAACAGCCACAATTCTGTAGACTGTATCAGGATTGTTTATTAAACACACTGTATAATGTGAACAGAATTAAATTAAACAAAAAGTTATAAATAAAAATTAAATTTAAAAAATAATTTACTAATATTTTTTAAAATTATTTTTTGCTTATTAAAAAATTTAAATACAAACATTTTTTCACTATTAAATTTTTGATTTAATTTTTGTTTTTCACATTTTCAAAAGTGTTATTTTTAAACAAAATTATATTTTTGAATAGTTAAACAAAAATATTTTTGGTACTTGTCGATTATCCGGCTAGCCACTGACGGCGCTGCAGCTCGAGAGTGGAGTGTTCAATCGATCATTGTAGTAAAACATGCACTTTGGGTTATGATAACAGATCACTGGTTTAGGTTAGGCCTGGGTCAAACGCTCAAGTCGAAGAGCACTAACCTAACCCAGTAACCCATCATCAACAACACAAAGTGCATGTTTTACCACAATAATCAAAGTGTACCGAACAGCCAATAGGTGTTTGGTTCATTTTAATTCATAGGTTTATTATTATTACTGTGATTCCTGAAATATTTCCTATTTTAGGCCTCCGCCTATGGGGACGGAAAGTCCTCCAATATCGCCTCGTCCGTCGCACGTCCATCACCAAACGCCCGATCACCACAGTACGGCATTCGCGACCATCCAGCGAATGCGAAGTACGGGACAGTTATGCGATGTCACTCTCTTAGTCGGAAGTCTCATCTTGCCCGCACATAAAGTTGTGCTAGCGGCAAGCAGCGCTTATTTTCATGCTATGTTTAACCGTAAGCGTCGTCGATATTCCGAAAATAGCATTTCGACATTTTTTTGTGACGTTCGTTTTGATACCTGCGATGTTCACATTTTCAAAGATGATTTAGCCGAAAAGCATCTGAGCGAAGTAACGCTTCACGAAATGGATTCGACGGCGGTCCAGCTTTTGGTCGATTTTGCGTACATGGGCGAGATCATCATCAGCGAAGATAATGTTCAGGTATATAAAAGTACAGTGGAATCTCGTTATTATAATCACGGGTGATGTTATCAATCGGTCCCAACGCACTGTTCAATGTTATCAGCTGGATGTTGTTATCGAAAAGCACTGATCCCAAAGTGATCACAATAACCGGATTCTATTGCATAATCTCTATGTTTTAGTTATGGTCATTGGCTTAACGCAGATCATTAATGATGTTTTCATCTTGCAGGTCCTTTTACCCGCAGCAAGTTTGTTGCAGATGACGTCGGTTCGAGACGCTTGTTGTACATTTCTTCTTCGGCAGTTGCATCCGACCAACTGTTTGGGAATTCGTAGTTTCGCGGACACGCACGCTTGCAAAGAACTCCAAAGACGGTCACACAAGTACGCGCTAAGCAACTTCGAAGAGGTTGTACAAACGGAAGAGTTTCTGCTGCTTCAAGTTCAAGAGGTATACTCAGCTATACAGGGTGTTCCTGAAAGGTCTAGTCAAATTTTAATTACGGATGCTATGCATCAAAACAAAGCAAAAAGTCCATCTGAAAATACTTCCGAAATAATACAGGGTGAAATCGCATATGTCTCATAATTTCTACAGGTCGGGGCCTATGATTATACGTGGACTTTGTGCTTTGGTTTGATGCGTAGCATCTGTGGTTAAAATTTGACTAAACTTTTAGGAACACCCTGCTTTTAACTAATGTATTTTATTCTACCAACTGTAGAGGGTGTAACTAAATCTTTGATCTCGCACTGTAGTTTGAACGTGGTTTGTTTTACAACATTTCAGGTTGAAGAATTAATATCAAGCGATCAACTCAACGTCTCTTCGGAAGAACGCGTTTTCTCAGCTATAATGGCATGGATCAAACATGATCTCTCGAATCGTGTTAGGTACATAGCGAAGGTGAGAAGAATGCCCTGCTGCGATTAGTGTTTTATACAGGGTGTTCCTAAAATGTCTAGTCAACTATTAACCACAGATGCTACTCATCAAATCAAATCACTTAAGTGCATAAACCTATTTGTCTCACAATCGCTGTAAGCATTCGGAGGATTTGAGCTGACGAGACTGCAAACGGAAGGTCAGCCGTATAGATGGTGAACAAAATGGGCTCCAAAACAGAGCCTTGGGGCACAAAATGAGAGAGCTAAAAGGGAAAGAAAAACGTGGTTGTTATGAATAACTACAGCGGAATGACAAGTGATGTGCAAATAGGTGAGCATTTTCATGCCCATGTTTATATGGACTTTTCGCTTTTTGTGTAGCATCTGTGGTTAAAATTTGACAAGAATCTTTCAAGAATATCCAACACCCTGTATATGTATTCTCAAAAAACACTCATGAAAATATGACAGATGCTTCAGCACGCAAGGTTACCTCTCATGTCCCGAGATTTTCTGCTGAATCATGCCGACAACGAGCATCTAGTACGCGCCAGTCCCGAGTGTAAGGATCTCCTTTTGGAAGCCCTTCGTTATCATTTACTTCCCGAACAAAGAGCCAACATGCTTGGTACCAGGACCACCGAACGGAGGCCCGAAGGTTTACGTCCATACATGTTCGCAGTAGGTCGGTAGAACCCCCTTTGGTGTACTTTGCGCAATATGATCGTGTAACATTGTAAACTTTACGATGTAAATTTATATAGGTGGTGGTAGTTTGTTTGCCATTCACAGCGAATGTGAATGTTACAACCCTACGACCGATCGTTGGGGTCCCATTGCTCCCATGTTGTATCGACGATCGAGAGCTGGTGTAGCTACTGTTGGTCGTCTCCTCTACGTCATTGGAGGGTTAGGGAATTTGCTACTTTTACTTACTAGAGAGTTAGAGGAATTGGGTGGAATGACGGAGTAATCTGAGATAAAAATAGGGCAAAACGTTCAAATTTAAGATTACACAAAAAATTCCTGTCAACTGCCTACTTATAGATGGAATATGAACAGGTTTTGCATAAAATTCTGTTGATTTTGTCGACAGGCCTCAAGTTAGAGGCTAATTTTAAAACCCCGTTATTCCAAATACCGTGCTAATATTTTTAAATGCATTTACGCCCTCTTTCCAAAGATCAGTATCTTTTTGGAAGGGAAACAAGCGAGTGAAATAATCAGGACAAAAAGAAAGAAACCACAAAAAATTTCAGATTCACAATAGTCGCGTTGTTCCATATTCTTGCTCCAAAAAATTTCAAAAACAAATTATAGTCGACTCAATGTCTTAATGCTATACTGGTCGAAAACAATTCGATACATATGCATTTTAAGGATTTACGTTGTTTTTGCACCCAATTCCTCAATTATAATATAGTTAAAACATGTACGCTAATGATGATGATGATGTTGTACGTTAGATACGATGGTACAAATGATCTCACATCTGGAGAGGCGTACAATCCTGTGATAAACAAGTGGGCACAGATTACTCATATGGGTACCAGGCGAAGCTGCTTAGGTGAATAGCGTCGTCTTTTAAAATTTAGCATCATTCGATTCAATTTGCTGGAAAGCAGAACGGGAACAGGTTATGGTCCCAGTATTTTTCCACTGCGCCAAAAATAAAAAATGTTAACAACTTGAAATGTTTTGTGCAGGCATGTGCTCGCTCCATGGTTTGTTATACGCGGCCGGAGGTTACGATGGAGCATCATGTCTAAACAGTGTTGAACGTTACGACCCACTAGCGCTCACTTGGACGGCATCACCTGCGCTGCACACACGACGGCGATATTGTCGTTTAGCTGTCATAGGTACGTTCTTAACAATTACTCTTGTTGTTCTTAACATAACTTGGATATAAAGTAAGATGCTAAAAATAAAATATATTAATTTTCCTTTTATAGAGGATTGTATCTATGCCGTTGGCGGATTTGATGGAAACCATTATCAAGCCAGCATGGAACGACTCGATCCGAGGGTCCGTTTCTAGCGGTTTAAACTAAATTAAGACGACTTTGGACTGTCGTTGAAGTGGTTCGGTGTTCGTTACAGATGCCGAAATGGATGCCGGTAGCGGCGATGCTGAGCCAGCGTAGCAGTTGCGGCGTATCTCCGTTGGAAGGCATGTTGTATGCCGTCGGAGGAAACGATGGGAACACTTGCACCAACACGGCCGAACGGTACAATCCACGACGAAACTCGTGGGAAACGGTGGCAGCTATGCATTCACGCAGGTGAGAAATACCAAAAGTGGTAAACAAGTGCAGGCAACTATACAGGGTGTTCCTAAAAATCGTCTAATCAAATTTTCAACCACAATTTTTTTCTTTATCACAAATATAACAGAAGTACTCACGAACTGGTCGAAATCGAAGGTTTCCTTTACGCCATTGGCGGGAACGACGGAAGCTCCAGCTTGAACAGCGTGGAACGTTTCGATCCTCGCGCTAACAAATGGACGCTGGTTTCGTCGATGCTGTCGAGAAGAAGCAGCGTCGGCGCTGCGGTTTTACTTTGTGCCAACCAGGAGAAAGTGCTGGCGACACGAGTTTAAAGGTATAGTCTTCCATGACCAAACAAAAAATATATTATTCCTGTTTTCCCATTTTAAAGTAAGTCTTTCATAGAAAAGTGTTTAAATACCCTCATATCCATGTTAATTATATTCGTTAATGACGATGCCAAAAACAAAAAAACGGATCTTGTTTTCTTGCATTGCAGCTATTAATGCGTTTTGTTGTAAACGAAAAATAACGACGTTTTTTTTCTTCCAAACGTTTATTATCCTTACAGACAACCTGTACATTATTGATATACATATATATATATTGGAATTGAAAAGAAAATAATCTAAGATTGGCAATTTGTTTTAATCTACCACGTGTTATTTATTTTTTCGGGGGTCTACATTTATTTCTTTTTCATCAACGTCAGTTTGTCGGTCGGTACGTCAAATTCCTTATCGTTAAGGTTCATCATCAGGGTGCCGGCGTTCAAATAAACGCGGTTCTGGGAATTGGCGATCTGAGCGCCGGGAAAACAAAAATTAAATGTGAGCAATCCAAAATATTATACTATTTCATTTCATGGTACGTTTAAAACCACGAAAACTCACCGTCCTCGAAATATTCTGCGCTGCTCTAATCTTGCGTAGTTTGAGGTAACCAGGATTCGCACCGATCGCATCTCCTAAGTTCGAACGTTAAAGAAAACAAATGCACGCTTCCTCAAAAAAAATAATATTAAAATACAAAACTTATCACTAAGGTTAATAAGTTATTGCCATCAGATTACTAAAGAATGCCATCTTTAAAAACACCATTTACGATATATATTTTTTGAAAAAATAAATTTCAAAAAGACAAAAAAATAAAAATGTAGCATCTAGAAATCTGCTAACGCAACGATAACTCTGGTTGCGTCAGCTGCCATTCATGCGAAATTTCGTCTCGGCCCGGCCTTACAGTGATACGAAGAAAACTTCACTCGTACACCAAGATTTCAGACCTTGATTTAAAATAAATGATGCTTTTCAGTTCGTTTTTCTTACATCACTTGGCAAGATTAATTGAAACGTTCGTATTTTGACGTTCGAATACCAATTTTCGAAATAAAAAATAAATACGCGTCGTCAAAAGGATATCATTTTAGCAGCTTCGGCTTCACCTTCAGCTTGAACGATCTTCTGTTGGCGTTCTTGCTTCGCTTTCTCCACAACGAACATTGCTCGCTGAACTTCTTGGTGCGCCACCTGTTGTTCAAATTTCGAATTAACTTCAACAATTTTTATTTATATAATTTATACATCGATAGTGAAAATATAATTTATTTGACCTGTTTGGCTTCAACGGCAGCGGTGTATTCCTTCCCAAAGCTGAGTTCCGTGATTGAGACATCATCCAAGATGATGTTAAAATCCTTGGCTCGTTCAGTCAGATCGCGTCGAATCATCAACGATACTTGTTGTCGTTGAGTGATCAACTGGGAAGCGTTGAATTTGGCTACCACGCTTTTGAGAACCTGACAAGAAAGGCCATTTTTTTTGGGTTACACATTTAGGTTCCGAAATGTGTCCGAGGGAGAGGCAAGTGAAGTAGTAGGTACCTCATTGCAAATGGATGGCAACACTCTCTCGTCGAAGTCGGTACCCAACGTACGGTACATTTGAGGTAACATGAACGCATCGGGACGAGACAGAACTCGAAGGGAGATGTTCACCATTTGCAAATCTATGTTTTTTCAGACGAAAAATAAATAAATTATGACGTCGTTTTATAAATTATCACAGTTATTTTAAAGTGAGGACTGGTCACCTTTGCTGCCGGTGGGCGAGGATATTTTTCGTGGACGAGAACGAATGTCGTAAATAATGGGATAATGAAACCAGGGAATCCTGAAGTGAAGTCCTTCGGAATAGATGGAGTTTTGAATTCCACCGAGTCGGCTAAAAATGATGGCCCGGTGACCACCTTCCACTATTTTGAGTGTAAAAAAATAAAAATGTCATCAAAAGCGTAAAATTTCGCTCCATACCCAAAGATTTGACAGTTTTTTAAAAGACTGTTTCTGTTTTTGGATCCAAAGTTCCACATAAGATTATTCATTAACCATTTGGGTGAACTTTTACTTTAGGTTGGTGGTGGGCGGAGTTTAACCAAAATATCGTTAAGATAAATGGAAATATTGTTGCATACTTTTCGGATAGACGCGCCCCTTTTGGCCAGACAAAGACAAATTAATCTAACCTGGTATCTACATCCATAAACATATTAAGTAGGACACCCAATATTAAAATATTCCATTTATCTTAATATTTTTTTTTCTAAAATCTCCAAACTACAAGTTTCCAATATGTGATTTAGTTTAATTTGCATAATTTCATGTAGCGACGGTCATTCAGAAACGGTCGTTACACGAGCGATTTGAATAATATTTGAACTTGCGAACATGATGCAATCCTAGTAAACGCCGGTTTGTTTTTTGCTCATAACCGTTATTTCACAAAATCTCGTGCCACAAAAGATATATACATTACATTTAATACAATATATAAATAGAGACTGGCTGTGTGGAAACTTCTTTTCATGTCTAAACAAAAAATTCTTTTATGTCTTGGGGGTGTTTTATACCTGTGTACATGGACTGCTGTAACCCATAGCCGATACCCCCAAGTGCTGCCAAAATCTTGAGCCCCGTGCCCAATCCTTTGGGTCCACCTTTGCCCAACTTGTTCGCCAGATCAGCAAACTTGTTTTCCGCCATCTCGATGTCCTGTTAACTCCACGAAAATGTTCTCTGTTTTTATAGCGAAGAGGAGCAAACCACCATCACGCAACACAAAACGACTGCTTAGCACCACATGGAATGAAAAGTATGGCGCGCGATTGTGGTGAGAATTTATTAGCGACCTAAGAACTTTTTTTAATATTATTTTTTTGCTTAGATCTTTTTCAAAAACAGTATACTTTTAAGAACGTTAAAAACACAAATTTATTTTATTTATAAATTGTACGACTTTATTCATTAAAAAAATAACCAATTATGTATAGCGTTATAAATACAAAGTGATATGTATTAAATATAATGAAGATTCTGATTGGTTAATATCCTGAGCGCTATTAAGCGGTCGTACAAAAAAATATAATTCATAAACAAAACTTTATCAATAGTATAATATAAACTAAGTATGGTAATAAAATTGTCAATTTTTAAATATTAGTTAAAAATTATTACAAATTAATTTATCATTTTTTGATAAGTTGATTTTGCAGAAATAAACCAATCACCTACGACGTTACAATTAAACAATGCTATGAATGAAACTATAATCAATCATCTGATTGGTGGAGCTTTTATAATCAGTGTTAGCTTTTAAGCAGTCGGGTAAAAAAAAAAACATTAATTAAAGGGCTTTCCTAAACAAATAGTTCCTAACAATCGGAGTGATAATTAACTCGTTAAGGGGTTAATCTTTATTTAAACCACCACGCAAGATTAACCAGACATTGTGGTTCCTTCTTACGTTGTAGAAACAGAATGTTTTCGTGTGCGATGGAAAAATCCTCGTTGGAAACCCTTCGACTGCGATGTTGTCTAGCGAGCACGCGCCAATCAGCGGGTCGGTCTCAAAGGTGAAGCGGACGCGTAGAGATATAACGCTTCTCACATGTGGGCAGTTTTTGGTGTTGGGAGAAGAAAATCGTGGATGTGGCAGGTAAGGTAATAGATGCTCGAGTGCGAGTCGCATCTTGGACGAAGATAATTTTTATTGTTGTCGTTGTCCTTTTTGGATGATTTGTCCGTGGCTTTCCACTTTAGACCCTGACGACTGCGACCCTGGAGCTCCGAGACCACTCTTGACACATTTCGGACGGATTTCTTGGATACAGTACTGTAAGTTGAAATTTTCGGGGTGGGGGTCCCTCTCACGAAAAAGTTAAGAGCTCGTGTGACACGTCGACGGATTTTAGGCCTATGGAGAAAATTTAATAAACAAAAATTTCAAAACGTGGATCGATTGTCGATAATAGCTGATCACAATGTAATGTACGTCCTCGAACCGACTGTTGTTGCTTTTGAGTGGGATATTGAATGAGAAGTGGTGTGTCGAATATCCATGTGAAGAACAAGGTCCATAATGGACAAGGCCATTGGTCGGGATTTTTTCACCATATGTAAATGTGGCACAGCATCTTCCTTGGAAGAAACCTAGTCAAGAGATTTTCTGTGTGTAAAACAACATCTATTATATAATCTTTAGATATAGTTTTCTTATAGTTACTTCTTATAAATCGAAATCACTGCAAGGGATCATCTGATCATCTCGTTAGTTGAATCACGTAAATGGTAAAAATAAATTTGAGTACACAAATCTATGATGATCAACAGTGTGTTAATAAGATTATAAGAGTTTTAAAGTATACGGGAGTTTGCGTTGGTAAGATAACGTGCGTTGAATACGATAGTAAGCCGCGTTTGTTGTGGCTCGAATCTTGGAAATGGTCAAGTTATTCTGTGTTGATGCGATTTTTCTCCAAGAGTTGTAACGTGTACAGAAGTTGACGTTTGTAAGACGATAAGTCAAAAAAGTGGAATTGAAAAGTCTGAAGTGCATAACATTTATTATCATGAAATGACACAATGAAGATGTATGGGTAGTCAAGAAAGTTGGTCGCAGAAGCGTAATTGGAAAATCTGGAAGTCCAAAATATATGATTTGCCACTCGAGATTTTCCACTTAAACATTGTTAGTTTACGAGCTAGTATCTCGAAGTTTACGTTTGTAAAATGACATGAGAAAAAAACAACTAATAAGTCAGGAACGATTTTTGATAAAAGGTGAAATTGAAAAGTCCGAAGTCCATAATATAATATAATATCAAAAAATAATTTAACTTTTTATAGTGATTTGGTACATTAATATATATCATGGTTTGCTGTATTGCGTTTTGTAAAAATAACTTAATTAAGATTAATGAATTGGACGCATGTCGCATTTCTCATTCGTAAACATTATGAAATTGGCAAAATGATTTTTAAAAATAGATTTCTGTCATTAACTTGGTCAATTAACATCACAGGATAGATAGAACTTTTAATAATAATAGTTGTGATATTTAATAAAATAATGTTAGGTGATAACAATCAATAGCCATTTTTTCCCTGAGTAGTTAAAAATAAAATTTGTGTGTTTTAGATCGATTTCAAATATCAAATTTGATGATCGAAAAAACATGAATCGTACTGAAGTTATGTTATTTTCTTTATGTAACATTGTTAAACGTAATGTTGACAATTTTATTTTTTGTCTATGTTGACAATTATATTTTTTGTCTATGTTGACAATTATATATTTTTTTGTCTATGTTGATAACTTTATTTTTTGTCTATGCCGGCAACTATATTAATTGTAGCCGATATTGATTGTTATTAGTATAATAAAAAATAAAATTGATGGATTAAAATTGACGTAGCTACAGTACGATTCCGAATACGTTTGTATTGGAATTAATAATATTTGCGTTAGAAATGTGAAAGGGTGTCACATTTTTTTACAATTTTTGAAGAAAACACGTTTAAAGATGTGAATTTGCCTTGCTGTCTATGGACTACTTGCACACGTCTCGCACTAATATCTTTGCATATTTTGTTTGTTTCGATGAAAATTAAGCGTTAAAGAACGCAGAATTTCACCTAACACGTTCGAAAATGCTTCCAAGTCATTTTTTTGACAAAAAAATAAATTACTTGACACCAGGCTTTTCAATTACAGCCATAATTAGAATTGGTAACAAAAATTTCTCACTCTTGGTTTTTAAATTAATTGGATTTCATGCGCCAGTAAGACGAGAGAATAAATTTAAGACGTGATACGTTGTATTCAAATATCGTAGAAAAAAAAATAAATTTATTGGTCTGGAAATTTTTTTCCCACATTTAAGAGTTAAATAAAGTTGGATTTTTTTTTAGTAATAAGTTCAAAGATTAAGTTTCAAGGTCTTGTAATTTCAAGAAAAACGATATATAAAGCGTCGAAAGATTGCGAGTCGAGTGATTAGTTCACTTCATCCTCCTCTGGTCGTGCGTCTTTATCATTTACTAAACTTTGTTATCAATGTTTTTGAATGTAGTCCAGTCTCGAATAAAGATAAATGGGTCAAGTCATTGAAACTTTATTTTATTATTTTTTTTTTTTGACATTTTAAAAATTGAAAAATCAGTATATGTTAATTTTGCTATGAGGCGGGACACGTTGCAATGGTGCGTCGTCGTCGTTTCGTTGGGATTTTTATTGAAAGTGCTAAACGTGTGGATTCGTGTGTTGGAAGTTGTGTATCTCCGGCTGAGTAATGGGTAGGATATCATTGCGTCTTGATTCGTTTGTCGTCGGATGTCCCTATTGGATGGTGATTGTGTGTGTGTGTGTTTCTAAGGGGCGGGTTTGACTCGAAAGTCTTGTCATGTAGAATTTTCCTGTGACATCATGATACGAGATTTAGCCTCTCGAGTGATTGATGCGTAATCGGTATCTTTGGCACATTCTCAAATAGGATTTTTCGCTTGATTTGATTTGATTTTCATTTTTTTTTTGGCAATGTGTTGCAAATTTTTATTAAATTTGCAATTATCAGTGTGTAACATCTGCAAAAGTAAATTACGCTTTAGTTTCTTGGTTGCAAATGTGGATTACTAATCAAATGTAGATTTTGAGGGATTTGAAATATTATTTTTTTGAAGTTATACTATTTATCACAATTATAGTTATTATAATTAACTCATAGTTGATATATATATATTATATTAATTATAATATTATAGTTTATATTGTATTTATAAGTATAGCTACAAGCTCATGTTTTAACTATATTATGTATATAGTTAAAACATTAGATATTTTATAGTTATATTATACCACTATAAAATAATTATATTATACAAGTTATGATATTCATTATAACGTATAATTTTTATTTTTCGAATAGTGGTACTGTGACGACTCGGAACGAGCAATTGAAAATGAATATGGACACGATGCAAGAAATGACGATTCAGACCCCGATGGCGATGGTTGGGGATGACAATGAGCCTTACGAACCCATTTACAGCTACGACGAAGTGTTTCCCGCCTTACCTGAAAGTGAGCCTGCCCCGGTGCAGCCCGTTCATAATCAGTGGAACCAACGAATGAAAGTCAGCAGTTCGATCATCACTCAAGTACGACGAAACGTTATTCCTTTGCATTATTTTTTTTTAGCGTACGAAAAATATACGAAATAATACGACGTGGCGATTCGTTTTTTTTTCACTCGAAGGTTTTCAGAGTACCGATGGAAGAACGTCGCTACAAAGAAATGAACAACCAGTTCGGCGTTCAAGGCGGCGAACAGACCAAGATCTGTGCGGACATCATGCAATGGACAGGCGCTCACATTGAAATCAATTCGGCTAAAGACCAGAGCTTGACCATCCTCATCACCGGGAAGCAGGACGCCGTGATGAAGGCGAGACGCCAGATCGTGACGGCGCTCCAGACGCAAGCCAGCGCCACCATCCCTATCCCGAAGGAGCACCACCGCTTCATCCTGGGACCCAAGGGGAGGAAGCTGGCGGAGCTGGAAATGCTGACGTCGACCAAGATCAGCGTGCCGCGTTCGGAAGACACCAACGAGGTCATAAAAATTGTGGGGACGAGAGAGGGCATCGAACGAGCGAAGCACGAGATACAGCTTTGCTCCGACGAACAGGTAGGGGGAAAACGAGATTGCGATGAGAAGAACCTTGGGGTTTTTATTTGGATATAGTGTTTGATGTGAGTAACGTTTATCTTCGAGGGTCAATCAGAAACAAAAGGTTACATTTTTTTGGTAACGTATAAGACAACGCAGTGCAGTCGCTGTTTTTTGAGGGTGAAAATCGAAAATAAAAAAATTTAAGAAATCGAAAATTGAAAATCAAAATTCAAAACTAAACTAAAATAAAATTAAATCGAAAATTCAAAATCAAAATTCAAAAATAAAATCGAAAATAAAAAAAAATTAGAAGGAGAAAATCAAAATTAAAAAACTCGATAATAAGAAAAAATTCAAAACTAAAATAAAATAAAATCGAAAATAAAAAATTGAAAATCGAAAATAAAAAATAAAAATTAAAAAACTCGAAAATAAGAAAAAACTAAAAATCGAAAATAAAAAAAATTAAAAAATCGAAAATTTGAAATCAAATTCAAAACTAAAATAAAATAAAATCGAAAATAAAAAATCAAAATTAAAAAAAAATCGAAAATAAAAAATTTAAAAAATCGAAAATAAAAATTCAAAACTAAAATAAAATCGAAAATAAAAAAGTTAACATGAAAAAACAAAACAAATATCGACAATTTAAAATTCTATAGAAAAAAAAAATCGAAAATCGCTATTGTAATACTGTACTGTTGGTTTTTGGCATTTTGCATTATAAAATTGCTTTGTCAGGTTGTTGCATGACCGTTCGAATTATTGTTAGCAAAAAGTTGTTAGATAGATGTTACTCACGGAAATAATGGGAACCAAGGGTCCTCTCTGCCAACATTTTTATTGTACTATTATTTTTTGTATTTAATACGAACGTGCCTGTGATTTTGTTTTCATAGGCTAGATTGGCATTCGAAAGGGTAGAAATTCCAAAGAAGTATCATCCTTTCATCACGGGCAGTCACAGCGAGAACGTCAATGCCATCAGCGCAGAGACTGGTGCGCGAATCAACGTTCCGCCCCCTAGCGTCATGAAGGATGAAATCACCATCACCGGGGAGAAGGGAGGCGTTATGAAAGCGAAGGAGATAGTCCTCAAAATATTCGAAGAGAAGGTTAGACACCCGCTCGTCCTTGTAACAAGTTCGACGACAGTACGAATGCTTGAAATGTTTGTTTGTCTCGTTTAGAAACGCAAATGCCAGTCGGTGAGCGTGGAAGTTCGCAAAACGCAGCACAAATACGTGATCGGGCCCAGGGGCAACACGCTGCACGAGATTCTCGCGGAGACTGGCGTTTCCGTTGAGATCCCACCCTTGGACAGTTCGACCGAGACCATCACCTTGCTTGGTGAACAGGAGAAACTTGGAGCAGCTCTGACGATGGTTTATGCAAAAGTAAGTGTTTTTCTTTCCAACTTCACTTTTGACGATCTTTGAAAAGTTTCGACCGATCAGCATGATCGAACGGGAGCCATTACGACTTTTAGCGAGGGGGATAAGAGATTTTCCATCGCCCAAGTGGAAAAAGTGGGACTTTAAAAAACGTGTTTTTTCACCATTAAGTCTTGTTATAATTTTTATATTAGCTTCACTTGAGAGTGAGTGAGTTGTGAGTTTCTACATGCAAAAGCAAGATTTGATGGATTTTTTTGTAACGGATGTTTATGGGTTCGTCTTAGTCTATCGAGCGATGCTCGATCGGTTTTTCATGGATGCCATATATGGCGTCGATGAAAAACCAATATGGCGAACGCTGTATTTATTATTTTTTAGACTCTCTTAAATGGCTCGATGGATTTTGGTGAATGAGGTGTTGGTGGATCCGTCTTAGTCTCACAAGTGCCACTGACTATATGCTTTTAATTAAGTTTGCCTGTATTTGAAGCGTATGCTTGCTTAAAAAGCATTTTTAATGTACTTGTTTAGGAAAATGTCACAAAAAAATGTCAGATTCGTGATATACAGTGTGTTCCTAAAAAATCTAGTCGAATTTTAACTACAAATTTTTTGCATCAAACGAAAGCTAAAAGTCCATATGAACATTGGTCCAGAAATGCATACTCAAAAAGAGAAGCATTTCCAGACCCAAGTTAATATGGATTATTTTCTTTGTTTGTGTAGCTTCTGCTGTTATAAAGTTTAACTGCACCTTTTTTAGGACCACCCTGTATATCCAATACACGCGTGAAAATATCTGATTCGTTTCGGAAAAATGATCTTTTCGAAACCTGCAACTTTGACGTTTGTTTTGATTTTCAATTTAATTTTTTTTTTTTTAGGCTAACAGTATGGAAGAGGTAGAAGTGAAGGCACCCAGCTGGTTGCACAAATTCATTATCGGTCGTAAAGGTGCCAACATTCGTGAAATTACTCAAGATCTTCCAGGAGTAAGCATCTTTCATTATATAACGATAGATTGCCGAAGCATGTTTTTTGTTTTGAGTTGCGATGTTCACATTTTGACAAATCTGTCGACAGGTGCACGTCGAGTTTCGTAGTAGCGAAGACAAAATCCTGATCCAGGGACCTCCGAAGGAGGTCGAGAAAGCTCAAGAAGCGCTGGAAAAGTTGACCCACGACCTCGTCAGTCGTTTACATTACGAGGAACTGGAAGTGGATCCCAAATACCACAAGCATATCATTGGTAAAGCCGGTGCAAACGGTAAGCAGCCTTGGTGTTTCGACGTGTGGATTGTTAGACGACGCCGGTTGTTGTTGTTTTTTTTAGATGGTTACAATTTTTTGTTGTTGTTTTGCAGTCAATCGAATAAAGCAAGAAACTGGCGTGCAAATCCATATCCCGTCGGACAGCGAACCTAGCAATCTTATTCGGATCGAAGGAAATCCTCAGGGAGTTGCTCAAGCGAAACAAGAACTTTTCGACATGGTGAAGAAACTGGTAAGATGATAATAATTTTTTGTTCATGAATTGAGAACTTACCCTTTCATACAGGGTGTTACAATATTATTATTAAAACGGATTTTAATGACTTTGTTTGATAGTATGACTGCCATACCTTTGTTTGGAGTTTTGGTTTTTTAATTTTTTGGACGTTCCAAACACTTATCAGTTTTGTCATTTATTTAAAAAGAATTTATTTTAAAATCATAAGATGTAATTTTATTTTTATTCAGAAAAATAATGTTTCAAAACCTTCAAGATGATAATGGAAATTTTTTAAAACCCGCGTGTAAGGATGTGTTTAATATGAAAATATGATTTGATTTAAAATCCAATGCAGGATTTTGATTTGAAATCAGGATTTTGATTTGAAATCAGGATTTTGATTTGAAATCAGGATTTTGATTTAAAATGAAAATTTATACAATGAGTTTGATTGTATTTCAAAATCAAATACAAAGTGATTTTTCTCAACTCTCAATTTTAATCACTTAAATACAACTCGTTTCTCTATATTAAATTCAATTCCTTGTGTGGAAATAAAATGCGATTCTGATCGGCCTCTCTAAACCTAATCGTCTCTTAACACAAGCACCAGAGGGCGTTAGCCGAGCCAAGTCGGGGCGTACGCCTAGCCATTGGCTTAAAAGCGAAATTCATTTTGCGTTTCTGTGAGTGCAGATGCGTATATTATTTTGTCCCGCAAAATAAAAAGCTTGAAAATATTGTTACTTATATCGTACCGTAGTCTTTGCAAATACGGTGCAAAAAGAAAAAACCTTCATCGAGCGTGAACTTAAAATTGTAGGAAGTGTAATCATAATTTACGTTTCCTGCTTATTTATCGATTAAACAGGAACGATAAATTGACGATAAAGGACTTTCGTTTATCGATAATTTGTTTTTATCGATTGATGTACAGATGGTATTTATTTATATTATCTAATATGTATTAAGTTTGATTGTAGTTGTATAATTTATTACGTTTCTGTATTTTCGTATGTGAAACAAATAGATAAACAAACTCGTCCAATTAAAACTTATCGAACTGAAACTGCAACTTGCACAAGTAAAATTTAATGGACGTTCTTTCTGGTCGTGGTTAATGATCCTTGGATAAACTGTTTTTGTTTTTCGAATTGTGCGAAAAGCAGTGACAAATTTGATGCAGTGGAAGTGCAAATATTTTGTTGTTTGTATTAGTCATTACCAACAAGGATTATAAAAATGTTCGACTTTGTGGTGGTGAAATTTGGGGCTTTCGGGTTTATTTTTATACCCGATAGACATTTTTATTTCCCAACTTTGTCACTAAAAAGTAGCTGTGAAAATATTTTGGTTTGATGTGAGCAATTTCGCTGATTAAGATTTGTGTACAGATAAAATCATTTCTGAACCCAAGAAGATGATGAATTTTTCTTTTTTGCGATCGTAGGAAAACGAGAAAAGTCGCGATGTGATCATTGATCAGAGATATCATCGCACATTGATCGGCAACAAGGGTGAGAAAATCAAGGAGATTCGTGATAAATTCAACCAGGTCAACGTGACGTTTCCAGACGCCAGTGAGTATGCGACGATTTTACGTTCACTTTTTCACGTTAACTTTTGGGAGTATTTTTCGACGTGCGTTTTTGTTTTTTTTGCAAGGTGTCAAAAGTGCCGTTGTTACAATACGAGGACCCAAAGACGATGTTGAACAATGCTACAAATACTTGCAAAAACACTACAAAGAGCTTGTGGAAAACAGCTACAAGATTGAAGTTCCTATTTATAGACAGTTTCACAAGTTTATTATCGGAAAAGCCGGGGCGACCATCAAGAAGGTAATTTGTATATTTCGTATTCATCGTGAAGCGACGAATACATTATATTTATTTGGTTTTGTTTGTTTGTCATTCAGATTCGTGAAGACACCGACACGAAGATCGAACTCCCCAAAGATGGAAGCAATTCGGACATCATAATTATCACTGGGAAAAAAGCCAACGTCGAAGAAGCAAGGGATAAAATTTTGGAAATTCAAAATAATCATGTAAGTTTAGTCGAGGAGCTGTTGTTTACGATTGGTTGAGAGTTGCACGAAATTCATCGTTTGTCTGATTTGCATTTTTCTTTTGGTCCAATTTTTTTGTGTCTCCCTAGGAAAACATCGTCACTGTAAATATTAATATTCCTTCCAAATTTCACAATTCCATCATCGGTGCCAAAGGAAGGCTGATACGGTCGATCACCGAGGATTGTCGAGGAGTGAGCATAGAGTTTCCGAGCGAGGGATCCGGCAAAGATGAAGTCGTCATTAAGGGGCCGAAAGAAGAAGTCGAAAAAGCCAAGAAACAGCTTGTCGAGCTCGCCAATGAAAAAGTAATTGATCATAGTCTATCTATATTTCCGAAAGTTTGTCTGTGTGTGTGTGTGTCCGCCTATACACGGCCACAATTTACATCCAAATCTCATGAAATTTGGCGGGGATACTGCTAATACAAAACCTAGGTCAACTGAAAAAAATTTTGAAATTGTATCAATAGTTCGTTAAAAAACTAATTAAAATTCAATAAGTTAAGTTCATGACCACCAGGTAGCATCAGGCTCTATATAATATGCTATTATGTTATGTTATTATGTTATGCATAGTATATGATATTATGCATAGCAGGCATATCAGGCTCTAACTAAGGAAAAAATATAACTTTCGAAACCCGAGCGAAGCCGGGTACGGCAGCTAGTATTTTATATTTGATAAAGTCAATTTTATAAAAATTAATTTATTAGACTTTTTTTATTCTTGATTTTAAATAATCGTTTTACTAATAATAGATAACGACCAAAATTCCATTCTCACAATACGATTGTGTTTCACTTTAGCAATTGTCAAGCTTCACCACCGAGATTCGAGCGAAACCCGAGCATCACAAATTCCTCATCGGTCGCAATGGTGCAAACATTAAAAAGGTACCGATCGCGTTATTAATTTGTATAACATTTTTATTTCTATGTTTCATATTGATTAATTTGAATTATTTCAATCCTCAGGTTCGTGATAAAACTGGAGCGAGGATAATGTTCCCCTCCGAGCGGGATGATGACAGAGAAGCTATCGTCATCATCGGGAAAAAGGAATCCGTTTTGCAAGCTAAAGCGGAATTGGAGTTGCTAATCAAAGATTTGGTAGTTTATTTTTACTGAATCTTGCGAACTTTTGTTTACAAACGAGAACAGTTTCGAAACGTTTATTTGCGTTATTGAATATTGGTCGTTTGTAAACGGAGATAGGTGCACGTTTTGTTTTTAGTTTTTGTTAATGTCGCGTTTTGGTTCAGGACAACGTGATTGAGCGTGAAATCAACGTGGACCCGAAATACCACCGCCACTTCGTCGCACGCAAAGGACACGTTTTGCGGGAGATTGGCGAAGAATACGGAGGGGTTGCCGTGAGTTTTCCGCGGAACAACATCAACAGCGATAAAGTCACGTTGAAGGGCGCGAAAGAGTGCGTGGAGGGTGCCATTCAACGCATCGATGAAATTGTCGCCGATTTGGTAAAATTTGCGCTGAATTGTTTTAAATTTTTTGTTCAATTTTATTTTATTTTATTTTTATTTTTTCTTTGCGTTAATGAAATTTCAGAAGCAGCAAGTGACCATCGAATGCTGCATTCCTCAGAAATATCATCGTACAGTGATGGGAGCCAAAGGTTCCAAAGTTCAGAACATTACGATGGAGTACGAGGTCATCGTTAAGTTTCCGGATCGTGAAACCCGAGACGAAGCTGGTAAAACGATCTTTTGTTAAATTTTATTTTATTTTATAGTTTAATTTAATTTTTTTGTTTTTATTTGTTAAATTGGTTCAAATTATTTTTTTCCAATCAGACGACGATCATAATCAGAATGGTGACGAGTTGCAAGTCAACGGAGATGTGAATCTACAACACCTCGACGGTGAAGCCGAAAACGACCTGAATCGACCGAGAAAGAACGACATCATTAAGATCACCGGAAAGGAGAAGAACTGCGAGAAAGCTAAAGAAATGTTGCTCGTAAGTGTCGAAAGCGTGGCATATTTTGTAGTTTTTGACGGTGAGGTTGAAGTGGTGACGTCGTCATCTTGTTGGTGTTTTAATTTTTTTTAGAGCCTGGTTCCGATCACAATAGAAGTGAGCGTTCCGTACGAATTCCATCGCTTCATCATCGGCGCGAGAGGCAAAGACGTGCGCGACATGATGAAAGAACACGACGTCAACATCACGGTGCCTCCGCAGGATCAGCAGAGCGACGTCATTCTCATCAGCGGAACTCCGTGCAACGTGGAGTCGGCTAAACAGTCGTTGCTGCAAAAAGTCGACATGCTCGAAAAGGATAAAACTGACAGGGTGAGTATTCGTTTTTAAATTTTAAAGCTTGGATCGCTTTTCATTATGAATTTTATTTATTGCACGCTATGTATATCAGTTTCACTGGTGAATGAGAGACATCTGGTGGAGAAAAAAATATCGACTTTAAAATGCTTATTATGTTAATTTCACTTGAGAGTGTGTTGAGACATGAGGTGACATCTGGTGACGAATATCAATTTCAAAATACGTATTTATATTAGTTTCACTAGTGTTGAGATATAGGGCAACATCTGGTGATAAAATGCTGATTTTCAAATACATATTTGACTGTAAAAAAAAGTTTTGTTTGTTTTTGTAGACGTGTTGGCGTGATTAACCAGTGAGATATTTTCTTTGTCGGTTAGGAATTGCGTCGATTCAGCCTGCAGGTGGAAGTTGATCCGCGCCACCATCCCAAGATTATCGGTCGCAAGGGAGCCGTCATCAGCAAGATACGTCAAGATCACGAAGTTCTCATCCAGTTGCCCGACAAGGGCGGTCCGGAGGAGAACGTCATCACCATCATCGGTTACGAGAAGAACGCCGAAGCAGCTCGTGACGAGATCATCAAAATCGTGCAAGCTCTGGTAGGCGTCGTTGAGTTTCACAAATCTGCAGAAACGTTTTTTGTTTTCACTTTGATCACTTTGGTCACAACAAAGAATTTGTTTCGATTCGCAGGAGGAAATGAAAAACGAAGAAGTGACCATCAACCACAGCGTTCATTCTCGTCTGATTGGCGCCAAAGGTCGCAACATTCGCAGGATCATGGATCAGTACAAAGTGGAGATCCGCTTCCCGAGGGAGAGCGACTCCGATCCCGACCTGGTCGTCGTCACCGGGTCCGAAGAGAACGTCAGCGAAGCGAAAGAATATCTGCTCACTTTGGAAGAAGAATATGTAAGTGGCAGTCGTGTCTTTGTCTTTTGTTGCACACTCTATAAAAGCGTGAAAAATAACGAGACGCGTTGTTTTCGCAGCTGCAAGACATCAACGACTCCGAGATGTTGCGTTCGTACACCCAAGCGCCGAGTCGTCACCAGGAGGAGACACCGCGCAACAATGAAGCGAAAGGTTTCGTTGTCCGAGGAGGTCCGTGGGAACAGAAACAAGCGGCTGCTGCAGCGGCGGCGGCGGCGGCAGCTGCTGCTCCAACCGTCGACTCCGCCGCTTCTCAGAAGGCTCCCGACATGAGCAGCAGCACCGACTTCCCGTCCTTCGGCGTCTCCAACGAATGCCCCAAACCCCCCATCGTGTGGGGCCCTCGGCGTTAAAAAAAAAACGACAAAAAAATCGCCGATTCTGCCCATCCTCGACCCCCCCCTAAAAGAAAAACAAACGGCGGTAGGTCCGGGGAGAGGGGGGGAAAAACGTTTTTTCGGAAAAATAACCATTTCGCGTCGCCGCTTTTCAAAGCCAGGCGGCGCTTTTAATTCTCGGTTTTTTTGTTTTTTTTCACTCCCCTCCCCCCCCTTTTTTTTTTCTTCCTTCTCTCCCTCTACTGCCAAGTTTTAGCGTTAAAAAAACAAAAATCGCAAAAAAAAAATAGTATAAGGTTCACTTTTCAAAACTGGAAAAAACAAAAACACGAGAAAAAAAAAACAGTAAAAAATACAAAATGGTTTAAACGATATAAAATAATTAAACCGACGAGCTTTATTTACACTACTATCACTCCTGCCCTCCAATACCCCCTCCTTTCTAAAACGAATAATAATAATAATAATAATAATGCCTTGGAATGAAGTTGTATTGCCTTTATTTTGTTTTTTTTTTCTTTACGTACTATACAATTTTCATCATCCCCTCTTATGCCCCCTACCCCCCATTCTACTGTTTATATAAATATTATACATATAAAAAAAATTATATACCTATATGAAAGAGTAAAAGGCGAGATTTATTTTTAGAGTTGTGCGCGAGGTTTAGAGTTTGCGTCCCTCTTGGTTTTTTGTTGCGTCGATTCGACACCAGGGAAAAATCAAGGGGAGTCTTTTGTTTTTTTTTTGGCGATCGGAATTTATTAATTGTCAAGCGAATCATGATATATATATTATGGGACGTGCAAAAAAAATAATAAATAAATAAATAAAATGTCGAAAAAGAAAGCTCCCATTTTGAAGTTTTCACTTCTCGGAATCCCCTTGTTTGATATCTTTTATGTAAGAAAAATTGCCATAAAAGCTCATACCCTAAAAAAAAAATATATACAAAATGAAATGATTTGGTACGTTAATTTTTCGAACGATGGTTTTTTTTGAGTTTTATAAGCGGTGCGTTAAATATCGTTTAAAAACAAAAAAATATCTAGGAAAATTTGGTAATTATTTTCCTAGTTTATTTTTAT